>BGPR01033415.1:0-11990 GCA_013235015.1 Araneus ventricosus | reverse complement strand
TAGAAGTATAAAATACAAATCAGAAAGTCTAAGGGAAAGGAAAACGAAAATAAAAAACAGTCTTGATTTTTTTTTTTTTGTATTTTATAAGTGTAAAATGTATGGACACGAAGCAATTAATACTACAGTTCTACACGCATTTAGAATGTTAATTATAAGTGGAAAATTTCTCAATGTTGAAAAAGGTGATATTGTTGTCCACATTTGTACGTCTTCGAACATAAATGAGACGTTTATAATGAAATATAGCGTTACACAATCTTGATCTAACGACTGCGCCTCCCACTTCCGTGGTGACAAATGATGGATAAGAACTTTAGTAATACACTTCGTATTGAATAAAGCGCGTAAGGAAGACTTTCTCTCTTTTTATTTTCAAAATTTATATAATGCTGTATATTTTTTCGTCTCTGTGTAGCAGTATACGTTTATACAGTTCCTACTTTCTTAAAAGAAATATGAAACAAAATTATACAGTAGAGTCTCCCTACAACGAAGTCTCTCTACAACGAATTTCTCCTTATAACGAAATTTTTAATCGGAATGTTGAATAACATTCAAAATATTCTCGATATAACGAAGTGGTTGTCTCCTTTTAACGAATTTTTTCAGACCTTTATCTTTTCGATTTTTGTCATTTTTGAAGAAAGTTGCTAATTTCTGTGTAACCAATTTGCTCACGCGTGCCTGTTTCTGGAACCACTCACTCTTATAATGTGAAAAATTTTCTAAAAATTTAACATCACGAAATGCAAAGCAATGAAACATAACGGAATTTTTCAAGTAAAATAAACGTAAGTACATATTATTCTCTAAATTGGTGAATTGTCTTCACTTTTGAGCATTTTATTTATACAATAAAAATTATTATAATTTTAACAAATTTATAATATATATTACTTCATTTTTAATTGAAAGTCTTAATTAAATATTTTTGAACTTGTCGCACATACTAAAAGGTTTGTAACATTTACTGAAATAACTGCAAAAATCTCTAATCTCCGTATAACGAAATTTTCTCTATAACGAATTTTTCAATTGGAGCCAAGCGATTTCGTTATAGGGAGACTCCACTGTATATACTATGCACAATTTTTGTGCTTTGAATTCGTTTTAAATGCTATTTGCCAACATGTTCTCTTGGGTAGAGAATCACCGACGTCTACAAAAATGGTCGGGCAGCAAAGAACTACAACTTGGAGCTAACGGCTCTACAGAGTGCGCGCCAAGTGAAGAATTGAGGGGAGGTTCAGACCCACTTTTATTTATAATTGGCTTAATTAGACATTTGAAGGGGGTGGCGCGGACAGTGCCGTCTTGGCAAATTCAAATGCTCTGGACGAGAGTTCTTTGGCGTCTTATCACAACCGCAAATGAGGAATTTCAGTCCCTGTGGTTCCGCAAAAATTCCAACTAAGTAAAACTAAATATGATGTCCTGCTGCGATATTAAGTACAGTAAAACTTCGATTAACAGTCGCTCGCTTAACCGACAGTTGCTCTTATTCGTCATAGTCTTAAAAAAATCTAATCCGTCATTTCGGTGCATTAGTACTCTTGCATTGAAGTTTGCATTGATCGTTTTGTTAAATTAAATACAACGTGTGTGTATTATTCACTTTTAAAGCATTTCATTTTCGTTTCAGGCCTGCAGTGACATTACATAACTGTACGTATGCATCAACTCTTTGGGGCACGAAAGATAATAATAAAATGCATAATTATACGCTTGTGAGTGTAAGGATTGATTTAGAGCTTTAGGAAGCTGAAAAATATTATTAATTTGTTTCAATTCATAAAAATTAATCTGCGTATTGTTGCTACAATATGGTTTTTATAATTAGTGCTATTCATCAAGAATGCGTAAAAGATGCATCATTCCGAGTGGTTCAGGAAATAAACCACCGTGCTTCAAAGAGTTAAGAGATTTCTGTCTTCCGTCGCATCCCCGGTCCGGATGGTGATTAATGGAAGTTTTTCTGTATCAGTGTGCAGCGATCTATTTTATCATCGATAATGCAGGCAACTTGATGCATTATCAGTGCTATTACACGCATTGCTTAGGATTTTCTCATTGATCTCCCTATGAATATTTTTTAAAACTGATATATACATGTTTAGGTTACATTACAGAGCCGATGGTTACAAGCCCTAACCATACTTTTAACATAGTTAAAGTTGTAATTAACTTAATTTTTTGGTACAAGATTAAAATAAAATCAACATATTTAATTTTTAGGCGCTCCCGAGCTACAGCACAATTGGCCCATTGGATAAGGCGACCCTGGGCACCTGTTGATCTCGGCTTCGAAACCGGAGGGCTGAAGGTTCGAGACTTCATTTTACTGAAGATCCGCCTGGTGTGTGCTAAATCTGGAGTCGAGGGGGTCAAACGACCATCTACTAGTGTGAAATGGATGTTTGGAGAAGGGAGTCTCGGCACAGGTGTCTTTGTCGTCTGACCAAGGTTCAAAATGACGAGGTATGTCCCAAAATTATACTCGTATTGCTTAAAAAGGGAGGGATAATATAAGCACCTGAGAACTATATGAACGTTTAAAAATGCCCAACAATGACGATTTTCAAGTTATTACAGTTTTTCAAGCATAATCTGATTCTACACCAAGCCCAGAACAACGCAAATCGGTTAAGAGGTCTCCTTTTATAATTCCTAGGGTTACAAGAGCGTGAATCCTCATTGCAACGAGTGAATTCTTTCAGTTTTTAATCTTTCTTAAAAAGTTGACGAAATGTAACTTATATTCGTCTAGATCCAGAAGTACAGATAAAACTAAACAAAAAAAAAACCCTTTGGCATTTTAAATTGCAATAAACTTTTTATATATTTAAAATAACCAGCTGGCTTCGACGACCAGCTGTTCGCCCGTAGTATTAAATAGCCTGCTTCGAAGTCGGCGAAATAAATTGTCGAATTGGCCGTTGTACAGGGACTTTGCCAAAGTTTTATTACTAATATAATAGCCTAGATCTCTCGGTAACGCTCTGACATCACCAACAATAAAACTCGCGCCAAAACATTGCGAGATTTTAAACAGCATTATTTCATTGTTAGAGAACCTAAATTTCAGTAATTTTCAATTTAAAAGAGTAATTGTCGTTCTAATTTCAAATTTAATAGCTCTTAAATAGAGAAATAAATTTTATATCAATGGATAGAAAATTTTATCTCGCTATGATCAGTAGTTCTCGAGAAATTTTAAATTATATTAATCATACATTTCAAATTAATTTCAGTTTCTTAATGGAAAGTAGTAAATTACGTCAGTGGTATATAATGTGCGTGATATAGTTTGGAAGCCACGATGCATTTAATTATTTAGTGCAATCGTGATGATATAATTTGATATTTTTTGGCAACGTTAAAATTTACACGAAGGCATCTGAAGTACAAGGAAAATGGTTAAATAACGAAAAATACTTCACGCTGAATGTTGTTTACCAAGAGGTTTTTTTTGAATAAAGAAATATGTAATTAAACATGTGTTTTATGACAGGAAATTTTTTATTTTATTTGCTTTCAATCAATGTTAAACATTTATCTCGCATATATATCTATTTAAACACGTCAGATTTGACGGGAAATCTCACGAATGAAGAGGCAATTTGCACCCGTCATACCGCGACGGGTGATTTTCTAGCTTTGAGATAGACCGAAATCGGAGGATTTTGGAGACAATTATTTTAAATATGTATATTGGCAAAACCAGAGGACCAGTCCCTCCCTCCAACCAATGGACAGACTTCAGCAAACTTTTATTTCCTATCAAAGCTTATGACGTCTAGATGTCATTAATGGTCACATGCCATCCACCATTTTTGAGAGAAAAAAAACTACTTCTCTATGGGGAAAAACCTTGACAGAGTCCCCCAGATCCAACAACTGGGATGATTTCGACAATTTTTATGTCGTATGAAAGCTTATCTTGAGATGTGGCATCGGTCATCGCTTACCCCTCCATTTTCGAGATAAATCGCAAAATGAACCTTTGGCTGAGGCCCTCCGCCGCTATAACAGCCAATTCGCCAAGTTGCAAGCACAGCTACAGGCTATTAATATTACGGGCGAAGAACTGGTCGCCGATGGCGGCAAGTAAGATAGTAATAGCAAGAATATAGCTAGCGGAAAGCAGCACATAAAGAAAATATAAAAATTATTACTTTCTTAACCAAACATGGACGTATTAACTCTCTGACTACGTATCCCGCGATTTCCGTGGGTTGGATGCAAGTCTATTCTCTGCTGCACCCTGCGATTTGCAGACTAATTAATTTTATAGCGTTGGATCATATTATACTAATAAAACTTTGCAAATAAATAACTCGCCTGGCTCAACGGTCTTTGAATACGTTGCTCTAAACAGTAATTTTTAAAAATAACACACTCGGAGGGTTAATGTAACTGGACACAATTCCCTATTCAGAGCTACCTACAGCCGTAGCCATTCATCAGGAAAGAATGAAACTGTGGATGTATTAATAAAACTTTCAGGGGAAAAATAGTTCCAAATGCGGCCGCCAGAAGATGTATTACCGTGTAAACCTGTAGCACCTATGCAAATGTTTTGTAACTAGTTCATCTTTAGGAATAGAAGAAGAATCTTAAGAAATTTAAAAAAATCTACGGTAGGAAAGTTATGAATCCAGTTCATTTGGTGGTAAGTGCCCACTAAAGTTCAAGTTGGCATTTGATAACGTGGAATTTAACTATCCTTTTTTAATTTATTTAGTTAGATAATGCATTTTAGCATGATGACTTTTGATTACGATGAAATGCTGTAAATACGATATGCGTGACTCAAAGATCATGGACAATACAAGTATAAAGTCTTAAAACTCGCGCATATATGTGTAAATATGATGAAAACAAACACGATATTAAAATGGAAATTCACAGTTTTATCAACTTCAATATTGAGTTAAAATACATCGAAGGAAGTACAATTTGTGTAGAAATCGAAGCATATTAACCCCAAAGGTTTACTTATTTATCAATACCAATAAAATTTCTTCGGGTTCTTGAAACGTCCAGCGTTACTTGGATATAAAATAAAGACTTCTTGATACAAGTGATCTGAAAAAAGAACAAACACACTTTTTAATGAAAGTAGTTTTTTTTATCACACTAATAAAAATGCTTTAAGAAAATAATTACGTTTTTAAAACGAGTGACTCCACTCGAAAAAGAAGCGAGATTGTATTAAACCAATCAACCTATAATCAAGTTCTAAAAGTATTAAGATAGAGCATTGCCATCAACAGTACAGAACTCTGTAAAATTTCAGAACACTAATACATTTTTAAAACAACTTGCCTATATTTGCAAAAATACGATCATGTTCAAAAATCATGGATCAGAGATCATAATGTTTGTAGGCTGAATGCTCTATGGATTACGTGATGCGGCTCGCAAGATTCAAAGTTCGTCCAAAATACTCATCAGGTCTAATGGTCTGCTTGCATAAAAACCAATCCCAATATAGACGCCTATGGGGAGTGTTTTCGATGCCAATATTTGGCAATATTTCTCTTTTTTTTTACGAGAAATACTTTAACATTTTTCTATTTCGACGACGATCGATAGATGCAATCTGTTATAAGGATGTAAACATTTCTACTTTGTAGTTTTTTTTTTGTGTGTGTCACTTAAAGTAGAATGAATTCCTTCTTGAGTGTCTCAAAGTTGAAAGTAATTTGTTACTAGTTGTTAATTGTAAATAAAGATGGAAGGTTTTCAAAACACGATGAAGAAAAAACTCAGTTTCGCGCCAATCAAAGTAAACACGGAACCCTAGCGGGCACATTGATCAACTTGGCGTGGTAAAAGACATTCCCATAGATGCCTATAGTGGGATTGGTTTTTATGCGGTCTGCCCTGTTGCAACCAAATTTGGCACGCAGTTACTTCTTGGTTAGTAGTTGCTCTCTAAGAAAGGGCTTTCAAAATTATTATTGGATAAAATTTATTTTTAAAAGTTAAGTAATTGAGCTACCTTTTTAGTTAACCCAATCTTATTTTCGTAAAGTTTCTCTAATTTTTATAAATTCACAAGAATTTTGAAGTATACTTTACGACAGTGAGTTACGGCGATTTTAGATACATTTTGTCTGGGAAGTTATATTAATACTGAGAAGAAGTACCTTCTCAGTTTGAATGCTGTTATTTTTTTAAAGCCTTAAATGACTATTAGATGGTGCAAAAAGTAATTTAGAGGTTAGCCTTATAGTACTCAGGTTGGTTATTTGTGAGCAGTAAAAGGTATTGGTTAAATTGAAATATTTTTAAGGGAAAACGGTATTATGGCGATTTAAGTGGTAGGACCCACTTAGTAGGTGAGTAAAGGCAGGGCCGTTTTCACCATTAGGTGATCCTAGGCAGCCGCACAATGAGGCGTTTGTCTGCAAGCGAAATTACCTCTTAATAAATATTCACTTCCAGAACGCACTTTATTTTAATTATAATTGCATTAAAGTCTAAAATATCAATTAAAGCAAATTGTTGAATTCTTTCGGCGTGCGTTTTTAAATACTGCTTTGTTAATTCAAAACTTGCGAATATGTAAGGAGCGCATGAAGTTTTATCTGCTTGGAGTATTATTGTTTGCTATAAATACTTGGTATATGATTAGTTGATGGTTTCATGATGAGGCTGAACACTTTTCTCGCTCGACACCTGATGAAATCTTATATTATTCCAGATTTTTAAATCGTTATGTAAAAGCCGACTGAAAAAATTGGGCCCTAAATTTCTCAAAGGAGAACCGCTGCTTTAGATCATTAACAGAACGAGGGCCCATTCCCGTGTCTAAGACCGATGACGCTACGTGCTTCTAACGACATTTCTGTCAATAAGAACCGAAGTCGAACATGAGTTACGGGCCATGCCCGAAAGCAACCGTTGATTGACTGCAGCCCTCTTAAGGGGAGGTCAATTCGCGTGATCCGTGGCGCGTGTCGTCAGCAGGGGGGGTGCAGGGCTGTCTCCAGAAGAGAGACGGGGACAGGTGCCGAAGATCCGACAACAACAGTCGTGCTTCCTGTTGGAAGGAGATTCCAGGGAGATGATGCTGCTTCTTCGCCAGAGATTTGCGTCTGATCACCAAACCGCGAAAGCAGGGGGGCGGAAGAAGCAGCTGTCCACTTTTGTTTGGACCTCTTGTGGTGGGGATGGTGTTTGTATAGTATTCTTTGAAGGAAAGCAAGCTATGTGTGCTTTACGTTTTTTTGGAAAGTTAGGAGGACTATTTTCGGGCTTGAGGTTTGTTTTTAGGGAACAAAAGAAGCGAGAAATGGTTGGTGGTGCAAGAAATACGATAATTGAATGAGGCGGTAAATGTGTTAAAATACATCACACGAGGCGGTGGAATGCAAATATACGACTATAGTGTTGTTTTTTTTTAAATTGATAAGCTGACGATATATTGCAAAAAATAGCGTCAAAAATTGAACGCCTTCATTTTGTATTCAGTCTAATATTTTAGTCTTATTTAACACTTTTTATAAAAGATTAGTTTACTTCAGAATAATTTCTAAATAATAGTATTATGTATTCTTGTATCCCCCACCCCCCTCAGATATTTTACTTCCTCAGTGAAAGTTGGCGCATTTCCAATGATTATTTATTCGACCAGGAGAAAAAGACCTTAACCCTTTATTTACTACATTGACTTACTAGCGACTTTTTATTTTTGTTTTTTAATCATTAGATAAGTTTTGATGTAGAATAACACTGGGAATGAGGAAAACACTTTTTTAATTAATTAAAGTTACTTAAATTTTTTAATTACCAATTAGATTAATTAATTTCTGCCGTCAGCTGCCATTTACTGCTTGTTATTGGAATTCCATTCTCCGAGTTCTTGTGAATACTGTGAGAATAAATGGCGATATTGCGAAGAAATAAACGTGATTAAAGCGGTACTTTTAAGTACCATCTGCTGATAAAGGGTTAAGCTGTACTGTTTTTATAAAATGTTAATAATAAAAGCATATTTACAGCATCGTATCATCTTTAATCATTGGTTGTTTTTCCTTCTAGGTATTCAAGCTAATTTGCTGAAGGATTTTCCTATTCCTGAATTGTGTCGGATAACCTACTTTCCAAATTTGCTATTTAAGAGAAAGAAACTTTTTCCTGTGTTTCACCTTAAAAATAACTGAATTAAGAACTCGGACTAGTTGTTCCAAATATTTTGTGCACGGATTCCTTCACTGTAAGAAAGTATTCGAACTTACTGCCGCCATTTAAGAGCAAGAAGCTCAGAATTTCAATCCCTTTGCTGCTTCTTACTTGTGCTAAGACAGATTTTCGGTAGTTGCTGTCGTAAAGAGTAGCGGAGTCCAGTTCAATTCCGCAATTCTAGTAAATGCGATCAAGATGCTCATCCATCCCACCGATTATTATATTAAAATTTGTTCAATAAATTTTTATATAACCTAAAATGCGTTTTATTTATTTCTACCTAAGCTATACAAAAACTACTGGGCGAGCTATTTTGCGCAAAGTACTTGCATTAGGGCACAGTGAAAATTCACCAATCGCAGAAGTTTAGGAATCATCGTATTAGACTATTATTAAATTTATCTTAGGAATTTGTTATAAACGTGAGAACTTTTCTGTAAAAGAGTTTGGCTTTATATAAAATTTAAGAGAATAATATATTCCATTTTGTCACGAGATACTAATTTTGGTTAAATTTTCAAATCAGCTTAACTCTCGGCGATGCTAGGAGCACATGCTTTGCAAATGATTAGCGAGTGTTAAATAATGGATTCAGTTTCACAGATGCATGAAAACAATTTTGCTACATTTTCTTGACAAACGCAACTGTGCATGTGATCTAACATGTAATCACACGTCACAGTGCGAGCATATTGTGGATTCATTCATCATCTACCTGTTGCGCTGAACTATGACGCTATGTTTACATTTTGTGCATAAAAAGAGGAGAAAGATTTGAGAAGAAAATAGGCGTTATTGCGTCAGTGGCTATTACAAGGCATGCGATTTTCGTTCGAAAACATATGTCAAGTTTCCATTTAATAATCATGGATCATTAAAAGCATGGACTATGAAAATTGAAGGAGGAGGTTTGAACCCTAATTTATACTGTATACCGTTTTTTCCACGCTTCACGGTTTTTCCAACATACTTGGTATATGTATTCATTAACTAACTCACTAAAAGCAGAAAGTAGTCTCATAAATAATTGAAGTAAAAATAACTAAATTGATTTGATTTAAATTAGAATTATCCTAATAAAGCTAACTAACATGAGCGATTCCGATTTCAAAAGAAAACGATATTCAATAAACTAAACAAGATTTAAGAAGTAATGAATACCCAAAACCTTAACTGAATTCCTAAAGTAATAACTAGACTGATCTAACGAAAGAAAATATAAAGTAAAAATTCCAAAACATTACGAGCAGAAAAATTCGAGAATAAATTTAAAGTTCAGGTGTATTCGTGAGCATAAATCGGGTTCACCAAGTTTTATACTAACTCTTGAACCACCGTGCCTGCACGTGACGTACATGATCGAATTATCGCATTTTTAGGCTTGTAAACCAAAATTTAATCATTAATTAGCTTTATAATTTGACAAAAATTTACTTAGAATCCATAAGCATCTCGAGTATTCTATGCCTTCTTAGATGAACGAAAACGACAGCCCCCTTCCAAAAGAGAAGGGGTCATCTTATTGGATAGCAAAGAAAATAAAACTGTTAAGGGAATATTCACTCTTACCTTCAAAAATTTGGTCAGTGAGGGTTTGACCAGGCCCCTTCCATTCTCCACACAGAGAACGCGTAGCTTAGTTTTTCATGCGCCAAGTATGTGCACGGCGAGGCTTTGGACGACTGCTGCTGCGGCTGAACATTTTCTTCGACTTCTCCACTGTGGATCACCTGAGGGCAAAAGAAGGATTAATATAATGAAATGATAGAGATCCAACAAAGTGGCAGGACATAAAGAAAAGTTGTCGTGTCACACTTTCAAGTTTTATTTAAAATTCTGCAATGCAGAGTTACGTTAAATTAACTTAAACATCAAGTAAATTAAATAACTTAGAGAATGAAATTAATTATTATTATTATTATTACTTTAAGTTAATAAATTAATTTTAAATAAAACTTGAAAGTGTGACACGACAATATTTCTCCTTATTATAAAAATATCGGCATAAAAATTCCTACTTCATTGTGATAACATTGTTTTGTCGTCGTTCAAGTAAAAGTCCCCAACTCCAAGAATTTCGATTTTGAAATTATATATCACATCTCCAATTAACGATCTATAGTCTGATAAAACTCGCTAACATCATTGAACTTCCGTTGCTGAGTAACAGAGGTGACCGTATTTCATTAAGTTCTGTAGGTGTTTATATCGTCAGGCAGAAATCACTAAGTCCACTTAGTGATTTTTAGCAGGTTTATTGTCGCTGTGCACGAGTCATTGCAAGGACTGAATGACGTATTGGCAACTACCTCTTACTTTAGTGGGAATGGTATAATCGATTTCCATGTAAAAAGGGAATGATACTACAACAGTTTCATTCTTGATATAAATCTGCCAAGTTCAAAAAATTGAGATTCTAAAGCCAGGAAAGTGATTCAGAAAATGAAGTTGGTTTTGCTTTGAAATATAATAAAAGTGTCACTAAAATAAATTTCTGCTATTACAGCAATAATTATTTGTTACAATGACGTGATAAACACAGTGAATAGTAATGCAATGGCAATAGGCTAAAATATTAATATAAATTATAATTAATATATTTTTTGCCGACAACGTCAATGCATAATTCGCACTTTTAAAAATAAATGAAATTGAAGCTGTTGACATACGAGTTCAATTAAATAATTATTACTAGTTGACGGACTAGTTCAGCCGATTAGAACTCCCAATCAAGCATTCCATCATATAAACCGGTTATCTGAACATCAGTAAATCTACTGTAGGAGTTGGAAATATGTAAAATAATAATTATTTTTCACAATGACTCAAATGTTTAAATTGATTATAATTCAAAACTACAGTTTTGGACTTGGTGACTTCAGATAATAACTTAATAACGCAGTGGAGTGAATTGAAGTTCACATGGTGTAGTAAATCAAATGCACTGCATCAATTAAATTTTCGAATTCACTGACCATTTTACTGGAAGAACAAGACGCTATGTCGTAGCACAGCGTAAGATAACGCGCGGTTCGATGTGAAATGACATGTCCAATGATGTTTGCTACGAGATTGTGACGTCACTTGAATTGGGCATTTTGGGAAACGACTTATTTTTCTTTGCAGTGGAAATTACTTAAGTAACTGCAGACGATTTATTTATAATACGAAGGTCATTTACGTAACGACAGATGGTTTATTTGTTCATTTATATTAAGAGCGTTAAACGATTTATTTATTTCCAGGAATCCCAAAAACAGACCCCGAGTTCAAGATGACATAAAATCGAATCGTTGATGCAGAAACCAAACGAGATCATATCGTCACAAATAATTGTTTTTGAAAATCAAAAGGATGGTGCCAATTGTACAGAATCGATATTTTGTTTAATTAATCGATTAACTAATAATGAATTTCTGAAAATCATAAAATGTATCGTCATCGGTAATACATAAATGCAAGAAATTGTAGAACTTAAGCACATCCATCAGGTAGTTCTTTAAAAAAAAATTCAATTTCAAAATTCCATCTTTACAAATATGATTCAAGTCACCTAACACATTGTGTGCGGGATACGAATCATGAGGAATAGCTCAGATGAAAATACAAATTATAACTGTACTTACTCTAGACAATGTAGGGGAGAGTTTGGTAAAAACGGGACACTTGATTTTGGCGACAAATATTGAATTATTCTCCACTAGTGAAGAAAAAAAAAGGTCATAGTTTCCATTTTGTTGTCGGTAAATTCACTTCGTCTGTGAAGATTTATTTGCTTTATGACGTCACCT
>BGPR01033414.1:0-14398 GCA_013235015.1 Araneus ventricosus | reverse complement strand
AGATCTGAGATATTGTTAATAGTCTGTCAATAAGATCTGAGATATTGTTAATAGTCTGTCAATAAGATCTGAGATATTGTTAATAGTCTGTCAATAAGATCTTAGATATTATTGGCAGGATAACAGTCCGTCAATCAGAACCGAGATATTGCTGGCAGGATAACAGTCCATCTAGACGGGCACATTTTCTAGTATATTTATAATTGTATGAGGCCCGTATATATTTAAAATAAAATTAATTAAAATTTAATTTGAAATTAAAAATTATTTAACTGGATTAATTATTCATTTTAAAAATTAAAAGAACAGAAAAATAAAATTTCCATAGCAGCCGCCTCCCCACCCCCGATGAATTCCTAGTTCTCCCCTGTAAAAGAGCCGGTCTGGGGCCCGGTGCAAAGTTAACTTGTAGGGCCTTGAAACAAATTTCATACAGCAAAATAATTAATTGTATTTTTCTATTTATTATATTGCACAATTTGGTATAGTACGTAAATATGATAAATAATTACATTATTTTTAATAAAAATATTTGAATCAAACAAACAATCAATAATAAGTTTACAATACTTGATTTCGGTTTCATCTTCTTACACGCTTTATAGCAAATGCATTGATAATATAGTTTATTTAGTTAATTCGGATTCGATAGATTTGCTAAGGAGGTAAATCCTTCTGGGTTAATGTTAGATTTCAGGTGTTTTTTTTTTTTTTTAATTATTTTCAATCTTAAGAAAGATCTTTCCGAAGTTGCGCAGGTAAATTGGTAAAAAATCAATATAATTCTTAGAACAGTAACATACAAAATTTGGATATAATTCAAAGAAATTATTTTTAAATAAATACTGCAATATTGTGTCCTGGAAGCCAAAACTCGATGGCAAATTTTGATTTCAATAAATAAATCAATACAATCATTTTTCATTTTGCAAAATTAATCGGCGGCTCGGGGCCATAAGAAACTCGGGGCCTAGAACGCTCGCACCTTTCGAAACCCCCTCGGGTAGAGCCGGGCCGGCCCTGCCGGTAATCTGGTGAATTAACACATCCTCTAGAAACCATTTCTCACTTCAGCAATAGAAACTAAAACTAAGAAGCTTTTCTACTCAAAGCTCAGAATTAAATGCAAGTGGACTGAATTGAACTGAGAAAGACATTGATAGGGGAGTAAAAAAATGTCAGGAAGGAGAAGGATTGATGGGGGAGTAAAAAAATGTCAGAAAGGAGAAAGATTGACGGGGAAGTAAAAAAAAATGTCAGGAAAGAGAAGGATTGATGGGGGAGTAAAAAAAAATGTCAGGAAGGAGAAGAATAAAGGAAAGGACAGACATGCATCAACAGGCTAGTGATCCAGTTTTAACTTGTTATCGCTGGTTTTACTGTTATATTTAACAGACTGTTTACCAATTTAGAAGAATCTTAAATAAATAATTTATTCTCTCTTGGACTGTATTTGCATGCAGCAAATAATTATTTGAAATCTGTAAATAAATTCATACAAATAATATTACGTTACTCTTAAACATATAAAATTCGTACATATTAGACATGTGATTTATGGTAAAACTGTAGGTGATGGAATTTTTAAAATTATTTGCCCATAATTAGCATTCCAAAAACTATAAAAGATGCTAATTATTTTTAAGCCAATTTTATCATTGCAGATCTGTGTTATCTTCAAACATAAAAAGTTATATAAAACTAAAGACATTCAAAGGTAGAATTGTGCCTAACATTAACACAGCCAAATAAATTTAATAATATAAGGTTTTTAAAAACACTCTTTATTAATGATATATCTAAAAGTGTTATTTTCATTCAATTTTTTTCTACTTTTTAGTCTTTAATTTATAAATCGCTATTGTAAATATTATGGGATCATTAAATTCAATATTTGCTCTAATTCACTGCTAGGTGATGCCACAGAAATGGAATTAAAACTGAATTGAATTAATCGATTAATTGATCATTTAATTAAGAAAACAATCCTTAAAAGCCCGATTTTTAAAAAATTGATTTGAAATTTTTTTTACTTTCATTTCTTGAATAAAACATGGGAATATGCTTTAAAAAATCCTATTTTGTTTTAAGTATGATGTATGGCTAAAAAATAGTTTGTTATCACCTGACAACTCTGAAATTTATTTCAGAAAAAAATTCACGTGATAAAATTCTAGAATATTGTATACTATCTAAGGAATTTCCTTCAACATGTAGAATAAAATATGGTATTCTCAAGCTTACGAACAAAGCTAAAAAGATGCAGCCATATGTGGAAAACATCAATTTATTTTTATATCAGCACTCAGGATGCCATCTACATGTTGTAAATTGACTTAACATTTGCAGTATGTATCCTATTGGCATCAACAGGCTTTAGAGTAGAGTTTCAGTCTTAGTCTCAAGATTTTAGAAGACAAAATTGTGTATGTTGCTTAAAGACAATACTGGGCCTTTAAAGGTTCAACTAGTTTATTGTAATCCAGAATACAAGAGGAGGATTTTTCAGGATTACAGCATATCAGGACGAGAGAGAAACCTATATTATGATATGCCATTTTTACAAACAATGTCGGGTTAAATATAAGTGAGCATAATTTCAGTATTTAATTACTGATATTTTGCAAAACTTCAATGAAAAAGAGAAACAAAAGAATACTGGTGAAAACTGTCTATTGCTATCACTTATGAAAAAAGCGTGACCATGAAACATTTTAGAATAAATGCAAAATCTTAGAACAGTTATAATTGATAAATTTAACGAAAATTAAATATTAATAGAAATTGAATTAAAAATTAATTAAAATTCTTTTGCATTATATAGAAAGGCGCATATGCAGCTGCTTCCGATAGAATACACGAAAACAAAATTAGAACTTCAAAAATTAAGTTAAAAATTATAAAAATAAATATTAATAAAACCTTAATAAAAATGACAACAATACACCTTTTATGCGCGCAAACGTAGCAGCATTAAGTGATTTCATCATCAGAATATTCCGAGAATTTTATAAACAGAAATAAACTTATTAACAAACAGAAATTATCAAATAATTAAAACAAAAAAGCAAATTAGAACGAAAAATACAATTACAATGATGTTTGTTTGTTTGAGGGTTTTTGGCGCAAGGGCCAGTATTTGGCCATGCTGCGCCAAACAAGGTAGTATTATGTAAAAGGTAATGTGTAAAAAAGTAGTAATATGTGAAAAGGTAGTAAGCGGATATAAAAACAATCAATAAAAGTCAAATGCAGAAGAAATTGAACTTTCACATGCTTATCTAGCGAGAAGAGGTACAAATGAGTGAGGTGTAAAATAGTTGGAACAAGTTGCCTAAATGCGTGGATAAAATCCAGTGATTTTTAAAAATTCAAAGAGGTAAATGTAAGGGTGCCGACTAATCATTGTGGTTAAAGTAGGTGAGCTCGTGTTAAAAAATCGCAAACTATGGATTTTAAAATGTTTGCATTCAATGAATATGTGTTTCACAGACATAGTACAGCTACAGTGTGGGCAAGTAGGAGCTGGCTCACCCAGCAGAAGATGACGGTGGGTAAATCTGGTATGCCCAATGAGAAGTCTGGTCAGAATTGTGCTCCTTTAACGGCTAACATAACATCCTCTGACCAGTTCTCAATAATGGGTTGAATGCTGTGAAGTTTATTATTTATTTCTTGGTCCCAATGTATCTGCCACTTCATTTGTAAACAGGATTTAATATATTTGAGATCGCAAACTGGCACGGGTTCATGTGAAAAGTGTGTGGCTGAATGAGCATTACTGTCTGCTTGTTCATTTCCCGCGATTCCTACATGGGATGGAACCCAACAGAAAACTAGAGAAAATCCTTGGGAAATCAACTTTTCGTAGAGATCTAACACTGAAAACACCAATGGATGACTTTTACAATGCAAGGAATTCAACGCCTGCATGACGCTTAAAGAATCGGTGTATATTGCATATTTACCAATTGGACATTTTAAAATCTGTTTTAAAGCGTGGAAGACAGCTGTAATCTCTGCTGTGAATATTGAGCAGAAGGGGAGGAGAGTAAAAGCTGAAGCCGATTTAGGAAAAACAACAGCAAATGAAACTCTAGAGGATAATTTTGACCCGTCTGTATAAATAGGGACAAAGTCATGAAATCTAAGTCGATAATCTGCAAAAAGTTGCTGAAAGATTGTGTCAGACGTGTTAGATTTATCGAATGAACCAAATGGGTTCAAATATTTAAATTCGTAGTCTTTCAAAGGAGGTAGGAAACTCGGTTGCAGAGAAATTGGTACTTCATGTAAATTAAAATCTTTCATAAGATTATGCATTCTTGTGAAAAAGGTTGGCACAGAGGATGGTCTTGCTTGTTGTAAGCGATGTAAAAATGGGCGAAGTTGAAATCCATGACATGAGTGCCTAGTATTGGATGAGATGTGCAAATAATAGTGTAAGGAGAGCATTTGGCGTCTGATTTCCAGAGGAGGTTCATAGCAGTCAACATATAAACTTGAAGTTGGTGATGTTCTAAATGCACCTGAACAAAGCCGTAGTGCAGAATGATAGATAGGATCAAGTTTTTTCAAAACGCTTTTTCGAGCAGAACCATAAATTGCACTACCGTAATCTAGTTTGGAGAGGATAGTGGCTCGATATATACGCTGCAATGAGAGTCTATCAGCTCCCCATGAGGTATTTGAAAGTACTTTTAAAATGTTTAATGCTCTTTCACATCTTTTTAGTAAATATTTTACGTGCGACAGAAATGTGAGTTTACGATCAAAGAGAATGCCCAAAAATCGGACTTTATTTTCAATTTGAATTATTCTACCATCCATTTCAATTTCAGGATCTAAGTGAAGACCCCTTTTGCGACAAAAGTGAACACCTGAAGACTTGGATGCAGAAAAGTTAAAACCATTAAAATCAGACCAGTGTTTGATTTTCTGAATAGCAGTTTGAAGTTGTTGCTCAATAAAAGAAATATGGTTCCCTGTACATGAAATGTACAGGTCGTCGACATATAAATGTCCTTTGACAAATGATGGTAGTTGATGTAAAATATTGTTGATTTTGATAATAAAAAGAGAGACACTAAGAACACTACCCTGCGGCACGCCTTCCTCTTGGATATAGGAATCCGAGAACTCGAACCCCACTTGGACCTGAAATTTCCGGAGTCTCAGAAAGTTTCGAATAAAAATTGGCAGGTTTCCTCTTAAACCAAAGGCATACAAATCGCTTAGAATCCCGTGTCTCCAAGTGCGATCGTATGCCTTCTCAATATCAAAGAAGATGGCAACTAGGTGTTTTTTCTGAAGAAAAACAAGACGGATACCGGTTTCCAGACTTAAGAGATTATCAAGTGTGCAGCGGCCTTTCCGAAAACCACTCTGATGTGGGTGAATGATATTATTTGTTTCCAAATAATGTACTAGTCTCCTATTAACCAGTCGCTCAAGTAATTTGCACAGACAACATGTCAAAGCTATCGGGCGATAATTAAGAGCGTTAGTGGCATCCTTACCCGGTTTTAAAATTGGGATAATTATTGCTTGGTGCCATAAAGTAGGAAAAGTTTGCTCTTGCCATATTCTGTTGTAAAGACGCAAGATGTTTGTCTGCGATTCAATTGTTAAATGTTTAATTAAAATATAACCAATGTTATCGGGTCCAGGTGAAGAGTTGCGAACTGTAGAAAGGCATGACTGAAATTCTAAAAGTGTGAAACTGTTATTGTAGGGCAGATCAGATTGCGTATTGAAGTTTAGTTTTGTTTTTTCTTTTAATTTGTGAGCCAGGAAATGGTCAGGATAATTTCTACTATTAGAAATCTGAGCCAGAGACGAAGCTATAGTATCTGCAATTTCTTTTGGAGAAGAAATTGTTTGATCATTATGGGTTAAAGTTGAGATAGAATGGGAAGGGACATTCCCACAGGCTTTTTTAACTTTTTGCCATAATTCTTTACTTGAGGTTGACGAAGTGATTATTGAAATGTATTTTCGCCACGACAGTCTTTGACTCTGCCGCTGTATCCGTCTGGAATCTGCTTTTGATTTCTTAAATTTTATTAGGTTAGCTGTGGGATATCTTCGGAAGATATTCCAAGCTTTTTGCTGTGCTTTATAAGCTTGTTGGCAGAGATCATTCCACCATGGTTTATATTGTCGTCTCCGAGTACCCTTAGCCAATGGGATGGAAGCATCTGCTGCAGTTTTAATAATACTGATGATATTTTCTAGTGCCTCATCAACTGTGTGATTGTCTATTATGGCAGATGTGATATCAGCCAATGAGCTGAATTTCTGCCAGTCAGCAGCGTTATAGACGTATTTTGGAGAATAATAATGGTTAGCAGAATTGTGTCTATTGTCAGTGATTATCAGAGGGAAATGATCACTATTATGGAGATTGTCATCAACTGTTAGATTTAAAAATGGTAACAGAGCAGGAGTACACAACGCTAGATCTATTGAGTGAAATGTGTGTGTGGGTAAGTGGAAGTGAGTTTTTTCATTATTGTTCAAAAGGCAGATATTGTGATCAGCCAGAAGCTGTTCAATTTGCCGACCACGAGAATTTGTTTCAGTTCCTCCCCAAAGAGGACTATGGCCGTTCAAATCTCCGAGAATAAGAAATGGAGAAGGAAGTTGGGAAATTAAATTATTCAATTCTGTTTGATGGACGGTCTGATGTGGTGGAAGATAGAGGCTGCACATAGTTATTAGAGATTTTATGTGCATACGAACCGCAACTGCTTGTAAATTTGTGTTGAGATTTAAACAACTAGAGGGTATATCATTTGCAACAGCAAGTGCAACACCACCAGAAGCTCTGGTGCTAGAACTGGTATTGCTAAAGATAGAGTAATCTCTAATTTTAACTGTATCATTGTCTCTGATATACGTTTCTTGCAAGGCAATACATGCAAGTTTGTAACTATTTATGATATCTTTCAGTTCAGAAGACTTGTTGCGAAAACCATGACAGTTCCAGGAAACAAAGGCCATTAAAAAGGTTTAAAAAAAGGAAAAAAAGCCTTAGAGCTTCTTGGTTGAAGAAGATGGATCGTCACTATCACTTGTTGACATCTCTTCCTCCGAGTTTGTCATCTTAAAGGAGAGATCTCTGGTGGAATCCAATTCTCCATGCTTTTTCCTTGCCGATGGTTTTAAGAAATCCTCTTGCGTTAAAGGTTTATTTTTGTATTTCTTCTTCACTTCTAAAACATTGACTTTAGTCAGTTTTGGTTTCTTCGAAAGTTTCATTACAGGTTTAGAAGATTTGTCCTGTGCTAATTGAGATGCAGACAGAGTCATGGCAGACGAATCTGATTTTTTTGCATTTGGGAAACTTTGTATCAGATTATTACTGACTTTGCTAGGTTTAAGTTTAGTTAAAGGCGGAACGATAACTTATGTTTTCATCAGTTTGTGTGTTTTGGGACAGTGAAGATTTAACTGCTTGTGAGTATGAAGGCGTTTTTTCCTGCGATATTAATTTTTTGGCTTCAGCATACGTTATATTCTGCTTTATTTTAATTTCTTGAATTTTCTTTTCAGTCTTCCATTGAGGACAGTCTTTAGAATCGGATGAATGGTCTTGTTTGCACTGGAAACAGTGAGGATCTGCCTTACAACCATTTGCTGAATGACCGGCAATTCCGAAATTTGAGCATGTAAGTTGGCCTCTACAAGCAACCTTCGAGTGCCCGAACCTCTGGCAATTAAAGCAGCGCAAAGGGTTAGGTATGTACGGTTTAACAGGAGAGCGAATATACCCTGCTGTGATGCTTGAAGGTAACTTAGATGAACTAAACGTTAATATAACATGTTTAGTAGGAATGGTATCGTTTCCCCTCCTGATATTTATTCGACAAGCGGCGATGACACCTTGTTTCGAGAGACCTTCAATAATTTCCGATTCAGAAGCCATCATCAATTCCTTATCAGACACCACTCCTCTATAAGAATTAAGAGCTTTGTGCACTGTAACAGATAACTGATAATCTAAGAATTTCTTAGCTAAAAGAAAAGATTTTGTTTGAATTGCTGATGCGGTTTCGTTGAGCAGGTCGCCAGATCTCAATCTTTTAACACTCTTAGGGCTTCCGCCAATAGCATGTAAACCCTTCTCAATTGCAAAAGGTGATAATTTAGATAACTGATTGTCAGGAAGAGATAGAATCAAAAATCGAGCTGTTTGTGATACCTTGTCAATGTCAATGTTCAGTTCAGATGCTGTTCGGTCGGAAAATAATAAAGGATAAAGATTCAGGTCCCGACGGCACCGCCCACCACGGAGCCCAACAAGGGAAGGCAGTTGCTGGCTCTGGGCATCCCCAGCCTTAGTACTTGCCTTGTATGTTAGCCAGGACCTATACGCTAAGGGCCACTTCCGGGAACGTCTACCACCCTTAACGCAGAGCCCCAGAAGTTGACCACTGTCGCTTGATCCCCTTGAGCAGACCAGCCAAGTGGCTGGGATACCGGCCGATTGATACACCAGGGACCAAAATATACTACCCGTCTAAGGGGTCGCCACGCACGGCCAACACGTGGGGGTATATTGCTGTCCATGAGAAGCAAGAAACAGAGCGGCAACAGCTTCTCATGGAGAGCTTCCTCGCCTACCCTCGAGGGAAGGAAGGAAAAAGCAAAAACTCAAGGAGAGGAAAAACCAGAAAGGAGACCAGACACTAGGGTACCTCGGGGTCGTGGAGCCCGTCACAGCTAGAGAAGATGTGCCCCTGAGGGGACAATTACAATGAAAGCAAAATGGAAGAAATTTGGAAAAGAACCAAAATGGCGATTCTTCCTCAGAGGCCACACGCCATTGTAGCTATAAAACAGGACAAAAAGTTTCTGAATAAAGGAATGACCATTAGTCAAAAATTATTCCGTTATGTGGCCTGAATTTTGTCCAACATCTGAAAATAGGATAAAAGGAAAAAAGAAAAAACACAACAGCTACCTTTACAACAGAAACAATAATGAGACAGAAACCAAAAAGCAAAAAGTCATCCTCTTTCAAAACAGGCGCTCTAAACAAGGAAAGCCCAATAACATCAAGAAGCAAGCGCCTAGAAAATTCCAAAATTTCAGAACATATTCTAAATAACTATAGGCAAACAATATTTGAACATTTAATTTTTATTTGCTATGAGAGGAAACAACGCAGAAGAATGAGCAATTTAAAAGCACATACTTTTCAAACTGAAAAGAAAAGTTGCATTCATCAAAGAATAATCCCACGTTTTGTCGTTCAAACACAATCTTTCTTGCTAAGAGTTCTTCGTAGAGAATGACAAAAGGAGTCAAAACCCCCAGTCAGGTAGGGTTGCTACAGGAAGAGACGGATTGCACTGTCCACATATTCAACTTATAACACACTAGCCGCCTTTGTCGACCCGCTTGATCGCCGAGAATATAATTTCAATTCAATTTCTTACCTATAATTTGATAATCATGTTTCCCTTAATAAAGTAACTTTAAACTTCAAGCTGTAATAGGCATTTAAGACGGGTTCTTTTAGTAGCCTTGCTCCTGCTCTGTTCATTGTCTGCATGAACGTCCCTAAGGCTGGTTACACACACAGCGGATTTCTGATCGCGCGGAAAATTTATCGCGCCGCTCACCGAAAATCTAGCATTTTAGGCTGGTTACACACACAGCGGATTTTTTATCGCGCGGAAAATTTATCGCGCCGTTCACCGAAAATCAGCTGCTGACTGTTCGAGTATTGGCAGCGTGGATTCATCATCAAATCAATTTAGTTTTGCTTAAATTATTTACTGCTTGGTATTGTTTGAAATGAACAGAGAGCAAATTCTAGCTTTATTGTTATTCCGTCGTCGAATAAAGAAGAAAAGAAAAAATCAGTTTATTTGGGTTCATCCAATTAATGAAAAAAAGAGGGGATTGGAGCCTTCTATACGTTGTTTGAAGAGTTGAGGAAGGATGATACGAAATTCTTCAATTGCTTCAGAATTTCGAATTACTACTTAAAAGAGTTTTTTTCATACTGTTCAATATTGAGTTCAATATTGCACAATATCGAGTCAATATTGTACAATATAATTCAACCTAGTTTCAATAATATACTATTTATATTCCCAAATAAAATTTAATTATTTATTAGATTACGTAGTCAATATTGAATAAAAGGTTATATATATGTATAATTCTCTGTGAAACGAAAGCTGTTCATCGCATCTGATATTTTGCTTAAACAGAATAATGTTGGCATGTTCTTTATGTAGTATAAATAAGGGGAAAATATATAATTAAAATATTTATATTATATACTAAAATATTTATATAGGTAAAATATTTTAATATTCTGGTGCTAATGGGGCACTTCGAGAATCTCAACGGTTTTTATGACTTTTACACTTTCTAGTACATATATGTGAGAAAGTATTACCTTATCAAAATCATTTCTTTCTATTTCAATACAACAAAGTCGCTGCGAATTTCCAGGCTGAAACAAAGCGTTTCTGTCCTTAAAAATGTCGAGAGTTTTATTCCACAAAACATGCCTTTTTTGGATAAATGCAATTAAAAATTCATTATCTATAAGGTCGGACATTTTCACAATAGAAAAAAACCAATAGATTCCAAAGCAACTTATGCAAACAAAGATGAAAATCACACTGAGCGAAACAAACGCGGTAGAAATATCGCCGTGTGTGTAAGCTCTCATTTGGCCACGTGCGCCTCTACTTGGGTGGCGACGTAAAAACTTCCGCAGACGATAGTGGCAGTCCGCGACTACATATCTACCGCACGCGGTAAACAGTCCGCGCGTTCATTTTTCCGCTCAGTGTGTACATCAGTGCACTACTGTTGGAACGGCGGCGCGATAAATTTTCCGCGCGATAAAAATTCGCTGTGTGTGTAACCAGCGTAATGGCGTCAAGAAAATGTCCGTGCCATCAGTGGCGCAGCTAAAAGAGGGCGAAGGGGGCCCGGACACCATTTCGAAAGTGGCGGCAAAATCAGATTTGCAGGGAAACCAACAGACGCCTTGAGGAAGCGGTTGTCGTTGATTGACCTAAGATGATGAAATTAAAAGCTTCCTAATTTGGTAAATTCTAATCTAACCTAAATGCGAGCCTAACTTCCGATCCTGTTTTTCACCCGGTTATTGGATTCAAAAAACATAACCGGGACCAAAAAAATAACCGAAAATCCGGTTAACGGAAACAAAAAAAACCGGTAGGTTTTTCCCATTCAAAGGAAGACTGGTGGTTGCGCGATTTCGCAACCTATCCGCAGAGATTGAGGGCGTCAAACGACGAATCACGTTCTTAAACGCTTTTTTCCTGGAATTTATTATTATTATTTTTATTTTGAGGTTTATATGCCTTATATGTACCTTGTAGAGGAAAGGTTCTATGTGCCTTATATGTACCCCTTGTAAAGGAAAGGTTTAATGTGCCTTATATGCACCCCTTGTAAAGGAAAGGTTCCATGTGCCTTATATGCACCTTGCAAAGGAAAGGTTTAATGTGTCTTATACGCACCTTGTAAAGGAAAGGTTTAATGTGCCTTATATGCACCCCTTGTAAAGGAAAGGTTGGGTGTGTCTTATATGCACCCCTTGTAAAGGAAAGGTTGCGTATGCCTTATATGCACCTTGTAAAGGAAAGGTTTCATGTTGCAAGTTCTCCCCGGGCGGCAAAAATTGCAGCTACAATACTGCGTGCCATGTAATATGTAACCGCACGTTGTTCGGTCACAGTTAAAAGTTAATCGTTTAAAGTTTAAATCTTGTTTCGAACCCATTGCGTTTCTGGTTTGTTGTTGCACTATCTCCCGTTTCAGATGTAGAATTTCAACAGAACTTTTAGCTTTCCTAGCTAATTGAATGTAAGGAATCTGTTTCTTTTAATTATTCTAATGAAGCAGTAGAAATTGTGCTCGCGATGCCTGCGGCATCTGAAGTGGGCACTGGGCAATTTTTTTTAAACTTAAAAAATCATCAGCGGCTTCGCTTTCAGAAAAGTGGGAACCTAGTAGCTTCGCTAGCTTAGTGAATGTATGGAATCGGCTTCTTTTAATTACTCTAATGAAGCAGAGAATATTTGTCCTCAGTAGTTCGCTACTGAGGGAAAATTTTCAGAAAAAGTAATAGTAAAAAAATTAGGACTTATTCAGTTCTAATATTTCCACTTGGGAGGAAACGCTCTAACTATATCAAAAAGAAAAGTGAACCATGCGGCGCATTAAGGAAACCATTTCGCAGGTGAAGACAGCATTCCAAACGATGAATTCCAAAATTTGACCAAGCAACTTCGAAAGTTCCATGCAAACGATTTTTATTATAAGGCGAAGAAAAAAAAATCTCCCAATTATGTAATAGGAGAAATATATAATCACTAAATAAATCGAAGTTCTATTTTTCATTTATTTACTATTTGAATTTATCCTAATTAAAATATATTTTATTACTTAATTAAATATTTAATAAATATTTTTAAGTTTTATAATAACCCGTGTAGTATGCAAACAACTCAAAAACGCGAGAAGTTAGCCGTGACGTAAGTGATCTAGCCGTTAGGTTGCCAATGGAACTAATCCGCTTCATTCCTCAGGTAACCAGATTGGCGACGAAATCGCGTGTGTTGCAACTTCTAGATACCAACCCATTATTTATGTGGGATACTTTAGAAAATTAAATCCAGGACAAGCACAAAGCATTAAAATAAAAGGTTGAAATCTAGAAGTTGGTACACACATTTAAAATGGTGCCAAGTCGCCAAAGCTAATGCATGCATTACTTTCATTAGCTTTGGAGGTTTGGCGTCAATGAAGTGCAGCGGTCAAATTATTACTTTGGCGATTTGGCGGCATTTTAAGATTGTGTTCCAACTTCTAGATTTCAACCAAATAAAAGAAGGTATTAGAAGGGCGGGTGCTGCCCTTTCCACCAATCACAACCACGTGATCAAACTACCCCTTGGAGGCCCAGCGTTCCCTTTAAGCAACATACTCAATTTTGTTTTCTAAAATCTTGAGAATGAGACAGCTCAAATGCCTGTTGTTGCCAATAGGATACATACTGAAATTTTTATTAAATCAATTGAAAAAATACAGAAGGTAGCCTGAGTGCTGATAAAAAAAAATAATAAATTGATGTTTTTCTCTTGAGCCTGCATCTTTTTAGTTTGTACGCTTGAGAATACAATCTTTATTCTACGATGAAGGAAATTTATTATCCGAATTATTATTTATTAAAATTCATCTGTATTTGACATTATAGAATTTTATCAAGGAAATTTTTTTCTGAAATAAAGCCCAGTGTTATCAGGTGGTAAATTTTTTATCCATAAATCATACTTAAAACAAAAGAGGATTTCTTCCCATGTTTTATTCAAGAAATGAAAGTTAAAAAAAATTTGAAAATCATTTTTTTTTTTTTGAAAATCGGGATTTCAAGGATTAACGGTAGAGGTATTTTATTATATTTGTGGATCCCGTTTTGAAAAACTAAATTGTTTGGAAAGCTATTAAGAGCGGCCATAATGCAAATGACAAGCAAACATTCATAAATTTCAACATTAATAATTATAATTTAATCGTCAGTTTGAGGAAGAGAGCGGATGCAACTACCGCTTTCTCTCGATGATAATTATTTTTTAAATTCTGTTTGCTTAAATCAAACTTTTAAAAAAGGATTCTTTGCATGTGTGGTTCACTTAGTGGTTTCTCTTCCTTTTTTACAGATAACAAAGAGCATCTATATGATAACGCAGGTTTCGCACACGTTGCGTTCATTTAGAATTTTTGGCGCTTGTTCCCTTCTCCAAACTGTCTGGTATTCGATAAGTAGTCACCCTCAAATTCAAATATCTAATTAATCAAAAGTTGAAACATTCATACAACGTAACTGAAGAAACATATTAATCAGTTTCAAAGTATTAATTCCAAAAAAGGCATCGAAGTTTTCTTCAAATAACATTTCGCTTCATCGACTTCAAACTTCATTACAAAATTATGCAACAAGGTTTTCATCAAATAAAACGCTTCATGGATTAATTTGAAACAAAATAGTTCATCAACTTCCTTACAGTTTATATTCATCACCATCAAATTTTCAATGCAAGTGTACTTCAAATATTATAAACATCGTGAAATCAATTTACTTACTTTTTGCCGTTGTCGCAGGTCCAAACAGAAAGAATCACTAAATTGGCACAATATTCCACTAAGAATCAATCCGCTGGTACCATTATTCCATCAAACTCAAAATTCAGGTTATGTTGTAGTATACAAAAATTTAGTTCCGATTTCGTTTTACCAGAATCCACATCACGATTCAATCCAATTCACTAACGGGTCTATTCTAATACCCCGGTTGGGTTGGGAGACGTCACTTTTTCCGCACGTTAACAATGGG
>BGPR01033413.1:0-16990 GCA_013235015.1 Araneus ventricosus | reverse complement strand
GCTCAAAAATTGAAAATTTTTGTTTTGAACGTCCATTGTACCCTTAATTGTTTAGCTTATCATTCTGTGAACTTTGCAGTGATCATGGCTAATGTTGGCAAGCGAAAAGCTTTCTCTATCGGAGCAGAAAAGCACGGAGTGAATGCTTTTTCGCAAAATGAAATCGAACATTCCGAATGTTGTGACGACGATTTCATTACATATGGAGAAGTGAGTGAGGAAGATATCGTGGCATTAGTAAATGAAAAAAAAAACTTTATTGTAGATTCGTCTTCAGATATGGAGGAAAAACAAGACGACCCATGGCCTTCAATTGCAGATGCAAAAACGTTTTGAACAATTTTTTTTGCCACAGAAACCATCGACGAACATGTTGTGGACCTGTTTAAAATAGTGGATAAACAAATTGACGAGTTGTATATAAAATCGAAAACTCTCCAACCAAAAATAACATCTTTTTTCAATGTAGTGGATTAGCAAATAAGTGAAAAAAGGTAAATGTTTAGTTTGTTTATTATTGAGTATAATATTTAAAACTTGGTTTGTCCCTAATTACTAATAAAAATATTATGTTATCAAAAAGTTTATTATAGAAGTAGTATCTTAGCATGTTAGGGCATTTTTTTTCCAAATACGGATACAACGAACCTCGGTTAAACGAACTTCTGAGTCGGTCCGTTGAGGGTTCGTTATAACGGGGTTTGACTGTATTTTCCATTTATAGTTGAATTTAACGGTTGAGAAACAAGGTGAAATTAGGTATGCCATCAGCTGGCACACTGCGCCGCAAAGGCTTAAATTTTGTTTTCTGGCCCACGTCTTTTTTTGTCCCCCACTTTTGTCACCAGGCGTCGCTACTGTGAATTACCGAAAGCTCGTGCTGCCTGAAGAAAGTTTAACAAGATGTATCCTTCCACACCCTCATCCTCAGCAAAGCTGAGTCAGTATTCAGTTAAACACGAGATGCAGTTTTGCTGTTATTAAGATAAAGCTTACGAGAGCAGCGTTACGCTGTCAAATTTTGAGTCCGCCTTAACAAAACGGCCACAGAAATTCATGTTGATTCCACAATGTCTTTCGCATCTTCTGCCTCTTCTGTTTTGTTTCCTCGAATATAGATGGCGCCATGGGACTAGTATTTTCTTTAATAACTCCTCCTTCTTGGAGAAAATTAGCGTGGGTTTGTGATCACATTAAGGTTTATTTCTCATTTCTAAACTATGGGCATAGGGTAAGTTTTTTTATTTATGAATGCTATTTTAATATAGCCAAACGGCTAATATTTTTATTCAATCATATTAGCGTTTTGATGGGTGTGTTTTTTCTCTTTCGTTTGAAAATATGCTTTTCGATGTTCAGATCTACATTGTCCTTTGTTTGGGATAATTTCGGGCTATGAGAAGCTATGTTTGGCACAATGCTAGCTTCTTACAGAAAAATTTCCCAATTATTATTTTGAATCCATTTCAGATAGTTCTTAGCCCTTGAAATAGTGAACTAGGATGGATTCCTTGTTTGTTTTTGGTTATTTTCGTTTAGCTCTGAGTTTATTTTTACTTTTTGGCTTTCTTTTGTATGATCTTGATTTCCATGTCTTTCGCAACGTGTTTTCGTTGATTCAAAGAAGACCGTGAATTGTAAAGAAGAAATTGAACACTTGTAGCAATGCGCGCCGCCCCCGCGTCCATAAAAAAATTCGAACCTACTGTAACCCAGAATCCAATGACTATCAGAAGGTTTTTCATTGTAGATTATAGTGATTGTAAAATATTTAGGTAAAGAATTAAATTCAAAGAGATGCGTACCGATTAAAACGCATCTATCACACACTGCTTCGGCTCCAGGACAAAGTGACGTGATTCGCTCAATAGCTTCCGCGTGCACAGAGATTGCTACCAGTACGCATGCGCATGAAAAATCGGATTAGAAAATTTAATTATGCAATTTGAACGCCTTTTTTTAACCGATTGACACAAAAATTGGACACAAATCTACAATTAAGGTAAGAAGCCCACATACCAAATTTCATTTTTCTAAGTCATTATCTTAAAGAGTTATTGTGTTCACAAATTTGCGATTATACAGACCGACAGGCAATCAACCATTCGACGGATTTGGTCCAAACTTTGATACGGACTTACATTCATGATGATAAAACTGAGCACCAAATTTTATCCATCTAGCTATTCAAGTTTTTGAGTTATAGTGTTCACATGAACACGGACAGACAGACTTCTCTTATACCGATTTTGTCCCAAAATTTGATAGAAACCTAAGAACTATGTGTAAATCTCACATACCAAATTTCATACCTGTATCTCTAATAGTTTTCGAGTCATCGTGTTCACAGACACACAGACAGACATAATTCCGAAATTGTGTTTTTCGGACTCAGAGAGGTCTAAAACGTGGAGATTCGTCAAAATCTCGAGTGCGAATTTTTTGACGATTACAATACTTTCTCTTCGTATACTTCGTATACGAGAAAGTAAAAAACCGACTTCTACGACGACTTGCGAATGCCGCCATTATGGCGGCATCGGCCAAAAAGTGTTAAACTCATCATAAAGCGCTGCTAAGAACCTGTTTAAGATGGTCCTGTCAAATAGCTCAACCTTGAATCATTGCTAGGAAAACCACAGAAAATTACAAGAAACGTAACATGTTTTGAAATTGTGGCACTACACTGCAAACACGGTTACACATTTCTGGAACTCTACAAATTCATTTGAGTATCAGCTAGCTAATGGTGACCACTTTGATTGCTATACGTGAGTAAGGAACGCACGACTTACTTCCTCTTGGGTTCCCTTCCCGCCAGGCTGGTTCGCCTCCGTGATGTTCTTCTGGATCTCCTCTTTCTTGAAGGCCTCCTCCGTCGCCAGGTCTATACCGCGGAGACCATCCCTGACCACGCCCTTCACGAAGCCCACGAAGCTGCCCAGGATGGCGTCCAGGGTCTTGCGGGATTCGCTGTAGGCATCTGCGGAGGAAAATTTCATTTACTATACATTCCTCACCATGGGTGAGAAGCCGCTGGATAAGCAAGACGGGTCTCGCTTTTCCTGAGGGTGTAATAATGGTTGAGGTCGAGTTACCCCCTCTAGTGATAGTACGTACCTTCTGCGGGACGGGTCGGGCCGTGGCCGGTGTTGGCTGCTAGGACACCGGCCTCAGTACTCGAGTTAGTGCAGCAACTGTCATTCAGTGTACCCCGAATGCTTAGGTAAGGCGGGGTAACTCTTTTAAGGTTACTATACATTTCTTATTTCTGCTTGCGGAAGATAGACTTCCTACGCCGACAGAAAAACACACAACTAGTTTTTGTTGTTACTTGCGATAAATGGAATTTATTAGGGTAAACCTGGAGTTTACGGTGCCCGCTTGTTTCTCGCCAATTTTTCTTTGTGTAATTTCACTTGCCGTCGCCAAATACTGTTTTGGATGCGCAGTGCGCTTTTTATTGCTCTCTTGCGCATGCGTCACCTGAAAACGAGAGATTGAGCACGCGATACCTTCCGTATTTCAAGTGTGCACCGGGCAATTTTTTAACTTAAAAAAACATCAGCGGCTTCGCTTTCAGCATAGAAGGAAACTAGGAGCTATTCTTTTTCATTGAGTTAAAAAAAAATTTAAAAAATTTCCGTATACGAGAATTTCCGCACGCAATGCCTGTGGCATTTCAAGCGTGTACCGGCCATTTTTTTTTAATTTAAAAAATGTCAGCGGCTTCGCTTTCAGCATAGCGGAATACTCGTAGTTTGGCTTATTCATTGAGAAACGAAACACACAGAATAACATACACAGTACTGAACCGATATTCAAACCGAAGAATTCCAAACGAAATTCTATTTAAATTAGAATTAATTGACCAATCACATCGAAGAGATGAACTAAACAGTCCAATCGAAACGAGGCAAAATATAGCGTGATGCTCAAAACACCGATGAAAAGATTGATTTCCGCGCATGCGCACATGTTACTCGTTAAAAACATCATTGCGCAACCAAAACAAATGTTCTCTCATAACCGTTCTTGGCGGCAAAGAGTTGGCGATCCTAAGAGGAACGAAGTGAGTAGGCACCGTAGACTCCAGATTAACCTATATTAGTATATGTGGCAACGAAACGGGCAAATTTAGGAAAATGAACATATAATGAAACATGAAAAAAAAAACCCGATGCAAATATGTTGACCTGTCATGTTCGTTGTTTTGTTCAGGTATTCTTTGAGAGAGGACTTTCCGTTGTCCAGCATCAGGTCAAGATGGCTGACCATCAAAGACTCCCAGGCCGAAGTGATGTTCTTGTGCATCTTCTTCACTCGGCTACCGAAAGCAGTCTTCAGAGTCTTAAACTGATTGAAGATCTTCTTCTCTTGACTGGAATAAAATAAATAAAAAAATAACGGTATTAAGCTTTTATTCATGCGAAAAAATGAACGCAAAAATTGAAAATAATTTTTCTGATTACAATAAAATGCATGGTTCGAATAAAAGCGTGGGCGCCTTATATTTTGTGTATATTTACTTACACAAATGGAATATTCCTAGAAGGTAAAGGCGCCCACGCTTTTAATCGAAATATGCATTTTATTGTAATCAGAAATTTGCACTCAAACTCAATTTTTAAGACATAGTATCAAAAATTTTAAATTGGGCAGATTGCTAACTCAAAAAAAGGAAATAAAAAATATAGATATTATAAAAAAGGTTATCACAAAAAATGAAAAAAAGATTTAAAAATGTATAAAGCACGAGTAAAAGTTACTTTTAGCACAAAGTAAACAAACATAATTGAGAATAAATATATTATAAAAAATAATACAATACTAAACAATGTTCATCTGTAAAGATAGTAAATAAAATGCAGATTGGTTTCCGTTTCTTTCTAATAAAATTTCGACTTCTAATTTTGCCCACTGATTTTGGTTTGTCCAAATCTTTGCAAACCATTTTAGATACGGTTTCATTTAAAATGGTTTGTAATTCGGGTTAATTGGATCACGTTCATTTGACAATTTTTTCACAATCGCATTTTCACACATTTCAAGGAACTGACTAACAGGGAGACGCTCACGAAATGTATGTTCCTTTTTACTTTCTCGTATACGAAGTCTACAAAGAGAAAGTATTGTAATCGTCAAAAAATTCGAACTCGAGATTTTGACGAATCTCCACGTTTTAGACCACCCTGAGTCCGAAAAACACAATTTTGGAATCATGTCTGTCTGTGTGTCTGTATGTCTGTGAACACGATAACTCGAAAACTATTAGAGATACGGGGATGAAATTTGGTATGTGGTCTTTAAACATAATTTGTAGGTTTCTATCAAATTTTGGACAAAATCCGTCAATGGGAAGTCTGTCTGTCTGTATGTCCGAAGTCATGCGAACACTATAACTCAAAAACTTGGAAAGCCAGATGGATAAAATTTTATACACAGTTTTATCGTCATGAATGTAGGTCCGTATAAAATTTTGGGCCAAATCCGTCAAAGGGTTGACTGTCTGTCGGTCCGTATAATTTACTTTTGAAGAGAATCCGTTGTCTCCACGAGCATGCGTTCTGGTTACCTCTGTTCCCGTAATACGGTCATCTTGGCTCACTGCCAAATTCTTCTCGAATAAAAGGAAATTAATTATGGAGTGTTTTCTTTTAATTTTTCTTTCACGCCGAAACATTTTCAAGAGTTGCATATTTGATTGCGGTTAGTTTTATTTTGTATATTTCGTAATGCATTTTTTTCTGAGTGGATTTTGCAATATTTTTATTCTGACAGAACAAGAGTAGTTGTTAAAAGTAAAGTTATAAAGTAACAAACCAAAATTAGAGTCAACTGATTCATCAGTTCTGTTTTTCATGCTTTTTTAATTTCTTAAGCACTCTGCCAATGTGCATGATATTTTCAACTACAACTATCGGTAGTAAATTTGTAACAATCAGATCAGAGATATTGCTGGCAAGCTAAAAGGCTGCTTCGATGTGTGCAAATCTTGTAATAACTTACATTAGATAATTGAAATTTGGTATGTGGTCTTCTAATTTATCCACGCGGTGGGAGGAGAAACAGCACCTTTTTGGGGAAGTATGCGAGAAAGTTTAGGGGAGGCCACTCCCGCTGGTTTTTATAAGCGCATTGGTTGCCTCTAATCCATTATTGGTGATAGGAAAATAATTCCGAGCACCTATATATCAGTAACGATTTCTGGCAAACTATTTGATTTGAAGTATTCTGTGAATGTTGCGATATTCACATCATTCTTTTTCCTCCTATTTCTTTAAAAATAATACACTAACTATGTTAAAGGTATCGTCATCAGAGCATAAATGAAGACATTCAATATCATTTCTTATTTCATCTTTGTCTTTAATGCCACGCAGTTTGTCATCAATCATTTTTACTACGTAGAAAAAGCACGTCAATCGTCGCGAGAGAAGTTCAAAACAGCTCTGAAGCCATTAGTTATTACACTGATGGCATAAGCCAATAAAAGTTTCGGATTCCACTCAGTTTCATTTTTTATAGCATGAGTCTTTCACACGATCAAATGGTTTCTTCCATTTGTGTGGTGCGGAAGTTTGGAGAGGGGGTGCAAGCTCAGGTATCGTTCTCGTCATCTGGCCGCGATTGAAAACTAGTAGGTCCGTCCAAAAGTAGTCCTCGTATTGCTTTAAAACGGGACGTTAATATAACTTAATTAAACTAAACACAAGCGGCGTATATTCTTCGACAGGAACATTCCATCTGGCATTACACCAATTAAATACATCTTTCACAGATATAGTTAGTTGGCGGTTCAAATGTTTCTTGTCTAAGTTTTGCCAGAACATTTTAATTAACAGAATTTAAAATTTTTCTGTTTCTTTCAAACCACGATTTTGGAATGCAGCTATTATTGCATTCAGTTTTCTGACACCGTCTTCATATGGCTGGCGCACCATTTTTCTCGCAACCATGGACAGGCCTCGATTTCCATCCTGTGCTTCGTATAATGAAACAGCAGAACTTTCAGAATGGAACCATATTCCCGCAGGACATTAATTCTTTCTATATTCACTCAGCTATACGGCGATAAGTGATTTTGCATCCAGCTGAGCTACTGTGTGATGTAATTTTCTTCCACGTTTTATTTACCGCAAATTATTTACATAGTTTATTACCAATTCTGCTGTTTCGTATTCCTTAGATTTAATCCAGAGTCGTTTTTTCTGATCCTTGCGTTTTTTTTTTTCATTTATTTCCTCATCACTCTCGGAATGATACTTCGAGACAAATTCCAGTAAATCGCTTATATTTTATATGACTTTTAAAGCAAAAATACTCGAAAATGTTTTATTTTGTTAAGATTTATATTTTTTTTATAATTTAAATCAACTCACTCGGAAAGTCATAAAATATATCAGATGATCACCTTAATAGGGTAAAAATAGTAAAGTTCAGTTTGATTATATTAACGTCCGTTTTGAAACATCACGAGGGCTATTTTGCGACGGACATCGTCATTTTGACCCGCGGTCAGATGACGAGGAAGCACCCTCTCCAAGTTTCCGCACCACATCAGCGGGAGAACTTTTGTCTCCCTAAGTATGATTTAACGTGCAACAGGCCCAATATACGACGGATCTTCAGTGGAATCGGGTTTCGAACCTGGAGCCCTCCGGCTCTGAGGCCGACACCTTATCACTAGGCCACCGCGGCCTCAGTTCAGTTTGAAAAGATACAAAAAAGAGGTATAGAAGCAGTTATGTAATCGCAAAATAGGCAGTGCCAGAGCGCTCTAACCTGGGTGACAAAAATCGTGCTGTTTTAAGGACATTTTCACAATTTTCTCCTGGGAAAAAAAGCAGTGCCAGAACGGCGTTCCAGCTCCACTACACCCTTGTAGAGAAGAAACGATGCACGCTGCACACGCACAAGTCGCGGCAATGTACGGCGCACAGCCATATTATAAATTAACCAGTGTTGTTAATTTAGCGGATAAAATTATCGGCTTTAGCTTATTCGAGGACTTTTCCCCTTCTGAGGTAGTAAATCCCCATAAACAAGGATGATTCCGTCTATTGGCAACACTCCAACTAATGCAATGTTGCACGACTGCAAAAACTACGTTTCTTTAGTTTATTCAACGTGGAAACATCCGTTTTATAGTGGAAAGTAATTAATGCAAGTGATAATATTTTTTCTTCAGTGCATCATATTTGTTCAAAGTTCAAATATTTTTTTTCATGCTGAATAAATTTAATTCTAGCGCAATAATTTTTTTCTCGTGCAGTATATTTGTTATGAGTGCAAAATATTTTTATCAAAGTGAATTTGATCCAAATTAAAGTGCAAATAATTCCCACCCAAAAAACTTGCCCGGTACACGCTTGAAATGCTGCAGGCATCGCGTGCTCAATCTCTCGTTTTCAGGTGACGCATGCGCAAGAGAGCAATGAAAAGCTTTCTGCACATCCAAAACAGTATTTGGCGACGGCAAATGAAATTGCACCAAGAAAAATTGGCGAAAAGCAGGCCGGCACCGTAGACTCCAGGTTTACCGGCTTCCGTGCAACAGAAGGCAGGTCTCCAGGAAAACAAATCAATCGTAACAGTTCAAAGAATTATTCGGTTAGAGTATCGAAATTGTCGGTCTCCAAGTAAGAACTTCATCAAGCTTTGGAATGAGAAATTAAAGGTAACAGGAAATGTGCATCAATGAGGGTGACTTTCACTCCTTAATTGCTCATACCAACGCTTGATGAAGTTCTTACTTGGAGACCGACAATTTCGATACTCTAACCGAACAATTCTTTGAACTGTTACGATTGATTTGCTTTCGTGGAAACAGAGACGTGCCTTCTGCTGCAAGGTAGCCATTCTGACACTTGAGTTGGATTGCGCAGAACGGCGCGTTATCTGTGGAAAAAAAAAACCTTTTCAACTACTGTGTCATTTAAAACAAAAACGAAGTTGCCACATTATAGAGGTTTTTTTCATTAATTTTTGAAATGCACTTGCGTTGGATTGCGCAGAACGGCGCGTTATCTCTGGAAAAAAGACTTTTTTAACTACTCTGTCATTTAAAAAAAACGAAGTAGCTGCTTTATAGAAGTTTTTTTCATTAATTTTTGAAATAGGTTCAATAATTTATGACCACCCCGTATCCAGAGCTGCATCTATAAAAACAGGAATTTAAAACAGCCAAATTAAGTTGTAACTTCGCATTTATTTATTTTATTTTAGTCAGAAATTTAAAAAACTGGTGCTCACTTGTCTGACACATCTCTGTCGGGTATTTGGGCCATAATGGATGTTAAACTCTCAGCCACTGAATCGGCAACTCTGTCTACGAATTCTCGACAATCTGGAACAAAAAAATAAACATTAAAATAGCGTTTCTTTCATCAAGCGGAAATGTTCTGGAAAGCAAAGTAGCACTAAGAAATCAATCAAACAAAAGTCAATCATTATTAACCCTCTGACTGCATAATTATTTTAAATCATTATTTAGATGCAACGTTTTCAAATATGTTCAAGTACCTTTGAACGAAGCGAATTGTTATTTATATGCAAAGCTTTATTAGTATAATATGTTTCAACATTATAATAGTACACTAGAAATCACCTGTCATGGTATAACGGGTGCAAATAGCCTCTTCATTCGAGAGATTTCCCGTCAAACTTGGCGTGTTTAAATAGCTGTATATGCGAGAGAAGTGTTTAACATTGATTGAAAACAAATAAAATAAACATTTTTATGACAAAAAAATGTTTTTTATTTACATATTATTTACATATTTCTTGATTCAGAAAACCTCTTGGTAAACAACATTCCGTGTGAAGTATTTTTCGTTGGTTAACACTTTTATTACAATTCAATAACCATGAAATTCTCATCTTGTCAAATGTAAGTCAAAAGTTAAAACTTCAAAGAAATTCTTTTTCGACATTTTAATCAAAACAAAGCACTTTTCTGCTTGTCAAACGTTGCCAAAAAAATATTATCAAATTATATCATCACGATTGCAATAAATAATCAGATGCGTCGTGGCGTCCAAACTATATCACGCGCATGATATACTACTGACGTAATTTACTACTTTCCATTAAAAAAAACGGAAAATAATTTGAAATATATGATTAATATAATTTAAAATTTCTCGGGAACTATTGATCATAGCGAGATAAATTTTAAATCAATGGATAGAAAATTTTATTTCACTATTTTAGAGCTATGAAATTTGAAATTAGAACGACAATTACTCTTTTAAATTTAAAATTACCGAAATTTAGGTGCTCTAACAATCAAATAATACTGTTTAACGTCTCGCAGTGCTATGGCGCTAGTTTTATCGTTGGTGACGTCAGAGCGTTACCGAGAGACAGATCTGGGCTATTATATTAGTAATACTTAGTGAATAGATTAGCTTGCGAAAATCGCAGAATGCGGCAGAAAATAGACTTCCTTCCAACGCGCGGAAAACGCGGGATAAGCAGACAGAGGGTTAAGTGACTAATATCGAAAAATAAACATAGAGAACAACAAACTGGAGTATCTAAATTTCAATCAACTTCGCAACTTCATGACTTTTGACAGAATTATCCAATAGAAACTGTTGGGTTTATCACATCTTTCCATTGCAAAGATATATAATATTCCTCCAAGTGGACAATTGTGTTATGTCATAACATTACGTTCCGATATTCAATCAAATCTTAATAAGCTGAAGAGCATTTTATTTAGAGAATTTTTAAGAAAAAAATACATACAAATATTACGAGTAAATACCATTAGAACTAAATATGAAGAAGGAGGAAAGAAGAAAAAAACATAAGAAAGGCGCAGTTCGGGTCCGCGCCGTAGATTTTTCTTGAAAACGTCGGGATTAAATCATAAAACAAGTGTTTCGTATTAATATGTAATTTAATTAACAATATTGTGGTGTCTTGGCCTGTGAGCGACCAAATAAATGCAATGCTTAGGTTGACCTAAGTACTTTTATTTTGCACAGCTATAATTTAAAGAACAATTCTTGCATAGAAATCTGGAATAAATATTTATATACAAAATTCGTTCAGTTGCGTTCCAAGTTCTAGGACGTTAAAGTTCGATGGAGTCGAAGTTCAACAAGAGATGTAAATCAACACAGGATGGATAGCTTCCACCTATCAGCGTGATAGCCTAAGAACGAGACTACAAGGAGTGCTCGAAATTCGATATTTGATGAGCCGAGGTTTCGGAATAATGCCAATTTCTCAGTGATCGTTGTCCAAGTCCGAATTAATTCGGGACTTTAAGGTATCCGAACACGTTCGGAGCACTTTTTTCTTAAATTGTGAAATAGAAACACCAAAATATATTTTTTAGATTCGAATTTAATAAAGATGAATATTAGCGTATGATTTTTGAGTATAAATTATAATAAATTTACAAAATTCTTGAATTTCTGCTGCTTTTTAGAGGAAATTTCCCAAAACTTCAAACATGCTACAGGTCAAACTTTTGTAATAATTCAAATAAAACTAATACTAAAATAAACTACATACCATGGACTAGTACTTGTACTAGAATCTTAACATTCTTTGGATAAATAAAAATTTTAGAGCTAATCGAACAATCATTATAAGATTTTCAGCAAATTTTCTATGTCATTTTTCAAATAAAAGACCATAATTTAAAAAATATTGTTAGAATATACATTATTCTAGTACATTCACTAGAGAAACATTTGAAAAAAGTGTTCACAAAATTTCAGAACAATCGAATGATAATATCTTGAGTTATCATGTTTGAAGTTTGAAAAATATGCATAAAATCTAATTTTGAGAAAAATCAAATTTTAGTTTTTCCACGCGCTCAAATTATGTATCTAAACTTTAAAAAAAAATCCTAAAAATATACTAACATCATATTAACTTGAAAAAATGCAGTTTAAAAGAATTTCTGACAGGATTCTGTCCTTTAAATGACAACTTTCGGCTAATTAAACGCCCACTTCCGGTTTTCGGTTTGTTATAAAACAATTAATATCTCATCTTCTAATTAACGTACCGACAAAAGTAAATATGTTTTAGAAAGGTAAATGAATGAACTATCGAAAACATCAAAAATTAAAAAAATGGAATTTTGGTCGAAAATCAACTTTCGAACGTGTTCGGATACCTTAAATCAGAACTGATCACACAGCTCTTTCTGCGCTGCGGAGTCTGAAACCACGTTCCAGACTTCCTAAATCGATTCTTCCACCGCTCTCATCCTTCCAACTCCAACATCCCTCTTTTTTGTCCCTACCTCAAGGGGTGGAGCTCCGCCTTCCTCTCACTCCACTGGACAACCGGGCGACCAACGACTAAACTCTCATGTCCCCAATGGTCAATTCCGACCGTGGGATGGTTCCTGAGTTTCCTAACCACAGGAGCTATGCAAGTGTGACATGAAAGAGCACAGATAATCTCCTGATAGCCGACCCCAATGCGCTCTCTGACAGATATTTATTCCTGTGCATTGTGGTCTCTCCGCTCGCAGCTATTACCTTCGCGAATGTCTTCTTAATGACCACCAGGTGTTGCTGGCTTGCGGCTGAAGTGAGAGGTACTGGACTCTTTTCTCGTGGGAACTGTGTTCGCGGGAAGGAAAAACATCACAATATCTTTAATACAATATTTACACATAGTAGTATAATAGTTACAGAATAGATAAATCACAAGTTTATCGCATGTAGAAAGGGTCTGTGGTAGCTTGTGATTTATCTATTATGTAACCATTATACTACTCTGTGTAAATATTGTTTTGGAGAGATTGATAATTAAATTACATATTAATACGAAACACTTGTTCCATGATTTTATCCCAATGTTTCCATGTAAAATCTACTGCGCGGACCCGAACTGCGCCTTTCTTATGTTTTATTTAGAGTAGCTTTTGATGGCGCTATCTGTTGATAGTATAGAACTACATTTCGCATATGCGCAGTAAAACATTATTTACGACAAATTCTCATATTTCCCGTAATATTAAAATTTTAATACAATGTTTCTTTTACGTATTGTCAAGTATTCTGTAAGTTTCGTACAATTCGAAGGAAAACTCTGCATGTTATAATCAAAAAACTTGCGGAGTTTGAAATTTTCACTTTCATACCGATTTTTACTTATATTCTGATAAATATTTGTATTATCTCACTTTGGGTCCCAGTAATACTCCTCAAGCTCTTTAAAACGACACCAGAATCAACCTTCTAGCTAAACGCGTTTCCACGCTACACTTATATATAACCTTACATAAAGCTAATGCATAACAATCATGCGCCTACGCCTACACTGGTACGATGACGTCACAGGCAAAACAAATGCTGTGCGACAAACTCTTACAGATGTGATCTATCTGTTGGGGGTCAACCATTCTCTTCGCATTATTAGTCCCGTAGTTATCAGCGATTCAAATCTGGCGGTACTTTGTCACACAAGAAAGTTCGATCGACTATCACTGTAACGAGCGGACAGACGTTTTCACGTCAAAAAACGGGGGTTGATCGAATTTATCTTTTCAAGCCCGATTATTATTTATCAAAGGACAGTTTTCGAAAAAAAGGATGAATTTTTAAGCCTATTTACGGATGTAATGGTTCGATTTAATTTTTTCTCAAACTGTTTTAACATTTGGACCTTCCTCTTATAAACAAAATCCCTTTCATTTAAATACAGTGGAATCGCCCTATAACAAAATCGCTTGGTTCCAGTTGAAAAATTCGCTATAGAGAAAATTTCGTTATACGGAGATTAGAGATTTTTGCAGTTATTTAAGTAATTGTTACAAATCTTTTAGTATGTGCGATAAGTTCAAAAATATTTAATTATGACTTTCAATTAAAAAGAAAGTAATATTTATTATAAATTTGTTAAAATTATACTATTTTTTATTGTATCAACAAAATGCTCAAAAGTGAAGACAATTCAACAATTTAGACAATAATATGTACTAGTACGGTTAAACACAAAATGCGTATTGTCACATCCATTTGCTGTTTCCACCTCCACTCCACCCCGATTCTTGGAGTCTTGACCCGTGGAAATGTTGCTCCCTCTGTAGAAACCCAGGTCTCCACAACTGCATTACCCTTCACATAGCATTCTATTGTTATGTGTTATCGCTGGAATGAACAATGCGAGTGGTTTCAGAAACAGGCACGTATGAGAGATTGTTTGAACAGAAATTATCAACTTTCTTCAAAAATCGAAAAGATAATGGTCTGAAAAAATTCGTTATAGAGAGACAACCACTTCGTTATATGGAGAATATTTTGAATGTTATTTAACATTCCGATTAAAAATTTCGTTATAGGGAGAAATTCGCTGTAGGGAGACTTCGTTGTATGGAGACTCTACAGTATCTTAAAAATGAGAAAATGTCACGATTTCCCCAAAAACAATTCTCTCGCAAGACCTTCACCCAGAACCTCCTGTATTAATGCAACCTGATTTCCTAACCTTGAGACAGTCCAGATATTTAGAATGGCTGATATTCAAGAAATGAAACTTTAAGGTTAAACCAGCGGGAGTGGACTCCCCGAAATTTTCTCGCATACGACCGGTAATGTGGGATGGGTAAACACACAGTGAGTAGGTAAATATTCTTGTTGTATTTACCCAAGGCCTGTTTATTTTGAGAAATAAATTATGAATGGCGATTTACAATGAAACATATCAAATTCAAGAATTCCTGAAACTTAATATTTTGCAAAAAGAATTGCGTATGTTCGCACAGAGGTACCACAACTTTACTTAACGTTTTTGAGTGTGAAATCTTACTACAGATATCAAGCAAGATTTCACCATACCTTCCATCTGGAGAATGTCAGAATGAAGTTTCGTTTTGGGGATTGCCATAATTTCCAAAGCGCGTGTTTGCGGCTCGCTACAATTTCCTTCGCAGACCGCCAATGTCAAACGCCAACCATACTAACTTGAGTAAAACAAGTGTGTGATTATACAGACCTGCAGACAGTCAACCCTTTGATGGATTTGTCCCAAAATTTTATACGGACCTACATTCATGATGATAAAACTGTGTACCAAATTTTATCCATCTAGCTATTCAAGTTTTTGAGTTATAGTGTTCGCATGACAGCTGACAGACAGACAGGTAGACTTCCCGTAGACGGATTTTTGTCCAAAATTTGATAGAAACCTACAAACTATGTGTAAAGATCACATACCAAATTTCATCGCCGTAGCTCTAATAGTTTTCGAGTTATAGTGTTCACAAACAGACATAATTCTAAAATTGTGTTTTTCGGGCTCAGGGAGGTCTAAAACGTGGAGATTCGTCAAAATCTCGAGTTCGAATTTTTTTGACGATTACAATACTTTCTCTTTGTGTACTTCGTATACGAGAAAGTAAAAAAGCGAACAGAAAATCCCTGCATACTCTCAGATAAGGGAATAACATATAGACACGTGATCGAAGTGAAGGGAATAATACCCATTTTTAGTAAATTACGTAAGTGTTTTAGGGAAAAGTATGGTTTTCGATTTTCTGATTTCGCGATTTGTGTAGGCGCGTGGAAGTAATTAGAACAGGGATGGCGACTCAATTGCACGCGACACAATATTTTGGGCACGCCACCGATCACAAAGTTCACTATGAAGCATATTACGAACGAACGCGAGTGATCCTAAGCTATGGAGTGTTCAGGCGCGGTGCGCAGGGCGGCGGGCATAAAAACCAATCCCACTATAGAAGCCTATGGGGAGTGTTTTCAATGCCAATATTTGGCGATATTTCGCTTTTTGGCGAGAAATGCTAGGCGCCTATAGTGGGATTGGTTTTTATGCCGGCGGCGGGCAGGAAGCGCGCTCGTTTGTTATTGTAGTTACATCGTGGACTACAATTGCTAATGACGCATAGTTCGTTTACGCATAGCATAATAGTCAATTTCGTTGACACAACTGTATTTTAAAGTTTATTTGTGTTATATTTACGATTGTTAACTGCTATTTATTGAAACAAGGAAAGAGTTGGAATGAATTGAAATAGAAAGATTGACAAGCAATATAAGTAAAAATGCCGATAACAAAATTTTGGAAACATGGAATTCGTTACCAGACACATTTAACTGTTTGAAGAAGCTGGCTCGTGCTATTTTAACCATATTTTCATCTACCTATGCCTGCGAGTCATTATTTTCAGAGATTAATAACATTAAAGACTAGCTTAGAAACCGTTTGACAGATGACTCCAGTTCAGCTTGCATTCCGCTAAAAGTAACATCTTACAACCATAATATAAGTTATTTGTCATCTAATCTGCAACAACAGAAGTCACACTAATGTTACTTTAATTTGAATTACGCGTATAACTGAAACATTGCAAAATGTAATTTTTTGTAGTAAATAAAGAGTTTTGAGTTGACAGTATTTAGTATTATTATTTTCCCAATAATCACTAAGTCAAGATTATTTGACGGCACGTCTATGACCTCATTAGACATTTTTTTAGAAAAAATGGCACGTTGATACATAAAGGTTCGCCACCCCTGAATTAGAATATTCTTTTAGTGATAAATATGCCAAAACGCGAGATTTAATACACCTCCAGAGCGGGAAATAAAACGAAATTGGAGTTTAAGAAAAGCGATTTTGGAATACATTAACATAGTAGATTTTAAAATATGTAATATTAGTATTTAAAGTAAAATTAAGTGAGGTAAATTAAGTTGGTAGCGAACGAGTTAAGTAATATATTCTCACCTAATTAACAGTTATAATTAACAAAATTTAACAAAGATATTAACCATAAATTAATTAGTCATAAATTAATTAAAACTCTTTTGTATTATATAGTAAGGCGCTTATGCAGCTATTTCTAATATAATACAGAAACAAATAACATAAATATAAAATAAAAGTAAAAAAAGAAAGAGTATAGATAAGAAGCAAAAGATTTAAACAATAACGATAGCAATACACCTTTTTGTGTGCTCAACGCAACAGCATCAAGTGATTG
>BGPR01033412.1:0-16990 GCA_013235015.1 Araneus ventricosus | reverse complement strand
TTAAAGATTAGAAAAGAAAAGATTTCAGAAAAATTCTCATTTTCAAATGGCAGGATTTGATGCTCTTTCCAAATAAAATTGAATTCCATTTAAAAATCTCAGTAAATTGAATTTGAGAGCTTTCTTCTACATTAAGTTAATTGAACCATAAAATGCAGTAGGGGAACTAGGGATATTTAACTCTAGTTTTAATTTTTCTTATATTTCTCGAACATTTTTATTGTTAGCATCATAAAAGGATATGTTTCTAAGAAAGAGCAATGCGCTTATGTTATGTCGATATCTTATTTTATCATAAAACAAATAGATTTCATGAAATCACTTAGGGTCAAGTTTCTATAGCCATAGGGATGCTTTTTCCTAAGCTAGGGATACTTGACTCTAGGGCTAGGATACTTGACCCTAGGGGTAGGATACTTGACCCTAGGGGTAGGATACTTGACCCTGCATGCAAAGATAACTTCTAAATTCTTTCGATAATTTGTATATACGCAATATTCAGACATTGGGTTAAAAGTACTAAATTTAGACAATCTGAATTCTCAAAAAATAATAATAAAACTAATATTAAAAATTAAATAATCTGGCAACTATGAAACGCAATTGTTATTAATGAAAATCTAGTTAATAAATTAAATTAATCTCGTCATTAAATTAAATTAATTCAAAATTAAATAAAAATTAAAATATTGATTTTATTAAATGATAAAAATTATAGCAAAGGAATTGGAAATCTAACAACGTCACTAGCACACTGAAGAATTGCCAGTTTTGGAAAATTAGAATAGAACAGAATAGCAGCAAAATTTTTAAAAAAGTATCTAAAAATATTGTACAAAGCAAGAAATTGGAGATGTTTACTAGAATTAGTCAGCTCTCTTTATATTAAATGGAAACAAGAGCAAAAGAAGAAAAATATGTTCTACGAGAAAATTCAAACTAACAAAGAAATGAACTCAATCGAAATGGCAAAACGTTATATAAAATCAAACGATGACAAAGAGTTCGAGGAAAATATTTTTATTAAAATAATAAAATCGCTTATTTGCAAGGGAGGAAAAAAGGTAATAAAAAGTTTCAATCTTTTTTAAAATTCTTACTAAAAAATTATTTTTTATATTATTTAAAATTATCATATTAAAAAGTAATTTTATTCAATAAAAAATTATTTACTCACTATTTTTAAATAATTATTCTCATATAAAACTCAAGTACCGAAAGCACTAGCTATTATTCTGATAATCAAGGTGAGGAGTTGCTTGCACAAATTATCCACCTTGATTATTTTAGTTGACATATTGGCGATAAACTTCAATGTGCCAGAAAGTAGATCCCAGTAACACAATGTACTTCGGTCGGTTACGAACATCGAATCTACAGTTTAAATCACAAAGTACCTATGTATATCTATTCGTGTTTTGTGGAAGTTTTTTTGGGGTAGGGTCAAGTATTCCTAACTGGTTAGGGTAAACTATACCTAACTTGACTTTTTGAAATAATCTAAATATTAACCCATTTAGAATTAAGATGTTGTAAAACATCATATATCAAATTATACCTTTGCATATGCTTAAAACTCATAAATATTTTAATTCACCATATATTCACGAGTAAAATTTCATTCCACAGAGGAATGAAAAAGGGAAAATTTAATTTTTTGGCCCTTAAAGCGCACTTTTCTATACACCATTACGATGGCTTTTTAGATAGGGATGTAAATCCATTCCAATAGACCATAAGACCAAGGGTCAAATACGGATGGGACACACACGCATTACCAATTATCTCACAATCTGTGAAAATCACGTAGGGTCAAGTATCCCTAGTTTACTCTACTATGAATAATTGCTTGATTATACTGTTTGTTTTATAATGTTTGAATTATACTTACAAATAAATATCAGTTACAGGTGCATTAAAATCTAATTTATCTATTGATACATAGCTACGGTTTGGTAAGATGAAATGTTATGCAACTTCTCTAGAAGATACATTGCATATCATTATTTTATTTTCAGATTTCAACAAAAACTGCAGATTTCATTTTCAGCTCAATCGTAACATGAATGAAATCTAAAATATCACTTTTCTAGCGAATTTTAGGCCAGAGGCAGTTCTAATAACTTGATTCAGAGGATATTCATCATGGCACAAAAAGATTCAGAGTTAAATTAAAATCATACTTATAATCTACAAACAAATACTTTGCTTAAGATGTAAGACGACGATGAGTTTGTTACAAATGTCTCAAATTATAGCTTTTGTTTATTAGGACATGGCTTTTGTAGTTACTTAGTATACAGTTTGATTCACCAAACTGGAATTAATTTTGTATGTTTGAATGACATAAGTATTCTGAGTTTTAAAACTACACGTATTCTTTATCCTAAAACAACCGAATTTTATCAATGCAATGTACATATCTTACTTTATTTATTTTCTGCTTAAAAATATTTTCAAATTTATGCAAAACAATAATTTATATGCTGAACAGTTATTTTATTCCTTAACTGATTGCTGCATCATTGAGGTATCAGGTGTAAATCAATTAACGTAAATTTTTAAGCACCAAAAGATCCTAGATTTTTACAAATTTTTTAAATCCCCCAGTTAAATTTAGTTTAATAGTTAGTCCATAGTCCAAATACTTTTAAAGATGTTATTCAGATTTGAAAGTAATATTTCTACTCTGGAATATTAGAATTACGGATTCAAAAGCCGCATCCACCAAATATGCATATTAAATGTGCGCCGAGAATAAAGAGTCTTCACGTTTATGTGACGTGAAATTTTGAAGAGTGTCATGCCAGCTCAGATGTTGGTATCGACATCTGAACAGAATTCACGATTCTGAGATTCCTCCCAAAACAGTCCCTCTGTGATTTCTTTAATCTATTCCTTCTTAACTTTTCTTCCAACTTCACTTTCGACTTTTTTCGTTACTATGTTTTTGAACCATTCTCGATTTCTTTTTGTGGAAATATACATAATCATTCTCGATTTCTTTTTGTGGAAATATACATAATCATTCTCGGTTTCTTTTTGTGGAAACATACATAATTAATAGAGATGCATTCCGTTAACCTTCGAGTTCTGGCAGTTCGTAATCAACTTCCACAACTACTCGATAAATGAAACCATCGCAGAAAGAAATGCTATAATACTTTAACGTTTTAATGCAGAATATCTCCAGGATAGATAAAAAGACATTTTTTAATTAAATAAAAATAATTTACTTAATTTGATTAATAGGTAAAAAAAAATTTTGTCTTCAAATGTCATCTACTGCTATCTGCCTGAAATACTACATTACTCGCGTTCATGTGAATACTGACAGGAAAGACGGTCAAATTACGAAGATATATGGATGATTAAAGTAGTACTTTTAAGTAGCGTCGGGAAATAAAGGGTTAAAGTATGCAGAGTAAAAGATTTAATACTTAACTGCATTGAATAGATGAAACTTAATACTTACCTGGTTTGAACCAATCAGATTTCTCGCAATATTTTTCATCCGATCCATCAGAACAGTCTTCAAGAGAGTTGCACCATAATTCAGATTCTATATATTCGCCATTTTCACAAGGGAATTCAAATTCGAGGCATATTGGTGAACCTAAGAAGCAGCAATATATTAGAAAAAAATAATTTTTTATTAGACATTGTAACTAAGTTATAGTAGAAAGTGGGGTAAAACCGAGTAGCTAAGGTCCGAAGGCCTGTTGAAACTTAAACATTCGACTCAGAGCTCTCAAGTTTCCTTAGAGTATTCATTGTTCATCGGAGTACAATATATATTTCCAGAAAAGTCACAGTTTCATTAGTTATTTCATCAATGATTTTTTTTATAAAAAATGGTTAACTACCCGGTTTTACCCCACTAAATGTTAAAATTATGGTAAGTATGGAAAACTCGATTTTCAATGAAAAAGTTGTTGAAAAGTGTTTCACACACACACACACACACAATGCAGTTGTTTTTATTTTATATGACCATCCAAGAATATTAGTTAAAAAATTCACATGTAAAGCAGTTGTCTTCTTCCTCCGCGCTACAGCAGCTTCCGTGGGCACAGCTAAGACAGTTTTAATATTGTATTTACCCTCCTTCTTTATTTAAATTTAAAAAATACATCATTAAAATATACAAAATCAAAGTCTGATGTGTTGTTATCGTCTTAATCGGAGGAATCAACAATACTGACTATGCCGGTCTCTTGCCACTTGGAGTACCCGGTTTTACCTTGAGTGCAGAGGTTATAAAAAACTAAATTGAAACGGCAATTATTGGAGTAAATCTTGATTGTTTGATAGGGTTGATCCTTTGTAAACGCATAATAAGCTGAACTAAATATAGTTTTTAAAATTGTAATGATTTTTAAGTAAGGATAGTTTAAAATCAAACGAACATTAGAGAGGTGACGTCTTAAAATAAATAAACCTTCACAGATTCAGTGAATTAAACAGCTACAACACGCCACTATGATACTGCTACTTTTTCTTGACTAGTATATTGTAATTCACTATCTGTCTGCTAGATAGGAAAAATAAAAGCGTCAGAATCAAGGGTAGCTGGTTTCACCCCAATGTTCCTTACAACCTGTAATAGTTCTATAAAAAGAAAAATATAAAAAAATTAACACCAAGAAAATGGGCTTAGAATATAAGTATAAATTTAAAAGGAATATAAAAGTTACCGAAACATGGATGAAAATTCGTGGAATTGTATAAGAAGCTGTAATATATTAAGGAGTACTTTTTCAAAAATAATTATCGTTTAACCAAAAAATTTTAAAATTATACATTTTAACTGGAATATTTCTAAAATTTATGACACAATTATAAATATCGTGACACTTAGAATAAGGGAACTAATCACCATGAAGAAATTTCTGAAGAAAGCCAAGATATCCATAAAGAATTGAGGTAAAGACGATGGTGGCACATTACTACACAAAATATAAACTAATATATCCCAATATGCAGAAGGGGATTTTAAACAGGAATAAATTGAAAAGCAAAGTCGAAGTTCATCATGTTGCCGTATCATAATGCAAGGATTAAAGCGCTTTTATGAATTTAGAAAATTGTGTTTAAAAAGGGGCTATTAAAATTATGTATTACTTATTGATTATTTTTACATTTATATATAATTAATTCAAGAAGAAGAAAACTAAATCGCATATGAGTTTTTGTAAAATGTAAACCGCATCTGGCCATAAAAGTAGTCTTTTATATACTATAATAATAGGACTATAAAAATTAGAGATATCTAACTTATTATTCTGAATTGTATCTAAACTAATTCAAGATTAATGCAACTGAAGAATATTTGCAAGGTAATTGATGCGACAATAATTTTGGAAGATTTCAATTAGAATAGAACTGCGGTTTGGAACAGACGGCTCAGTTGCACAATATTTTATGAATTTACCCTTTGTGCCAGTCCACGTTTTGAAAAAATGCTAAAGCATTATTAAGGGCAGTTGGAACACTAAGTCCATTAACTCTAACCCTGTTACTTCGATGTACCTTTTCTCAAAATCTGTTATAGATTCATGTTTGAAATTTTTTATACAAGTAAAGTACATCTTTCTGACTATACTAAAATGATTTTTTTTAATTCAAAAATTTATTTTTTACAAGTTTTTTGTGTCAAAACAAAAAGTGTTAAATTGGCCACTTCGATGTACCTTTTCTCAAAATATGTTATAGATACATGTTTGAAATTTTTTATAGAAGTAAAGTACATGCTTTTGGTTAATTTCTAATTTTTTTATAAATTTACAAAATATTTAATTAGATATAGTGAAATTTTACCCTATTTTGACACAAAAAATTCTAAAAAATAAAGTTTTGTGTTTTTTTAAAAAACGCCCATTTCAGTATAATGATGAATGTGTACTATACTTGCATAAAAGGTTTCAAACATGTATCTATAACAGATTTTGAGGAGAGTTACATCGAAATGACCAATTTCACATTTTTTGTTTTGACACAAACAAATTTGCAAAAAATATTTTTTTTTCAAAAATCATTTCAGTATAATGAGAAAAATGTACTTTCTTTATATAAAAAATTTCAAACATGAATCTATAACAGATTTTGTGAAAAGGTACATCGAAATAACAGGGTTAGGGTTAACGTACTTAGGGTTTCAACTCCCACAAAATATCTAATTTTTACTTGCAAAAAATACACCGTTTTGAGATTACACTGTATTTACAAGTGAAAAGTGTCTCCAGCTAAACTTAAAACATCTAATGAAATATATAACTTATCCGAATAATTACAGAATTCTTTAAAGCGATCGAAAACTTACCAGTTACGATTGTATTTTTAAGCAATAGCGTTCCAACAAGAGTCGCCACTACAGCTGGTGAAATGCACAAGATGCGTCCAATAACTATCATGTTTTAAGATGTCGACCACACAGAATGATATTGTTTACAGTCTGAAGTATATATATTAGATAAAGAAAGACAAAAATAATAGCAAAGCTTGTAACATAACATCCTTTTTTGATAAAGAGCGGACGTAAAAGAGACTGTCTGTTTATTAGTAAGTGTTTAGGGGAATTACCGTTTGTGAATTTCATCAATAACAATACTGTTTTCGATACACTCTTAATTTCACCATAAACAATTTATCTAAATTTTTAGGATTATAATTAATGAAGTATTATATTTCATCATTCTGAAGAAATACTATAAAACTCTCTTCCTCAATTTTTAGTATTAATGCTTTGAAATTTCATATTTAATTGTCTACTTTGTATCTCTTCATCATACAATTTTGCTGAATTTCCTCTAAATATATGAAGAAAATTATTAATTTTAAAAGCATAAAATTATTTAGACATTTCTCAAAGAAATTTCGTAAAATAGCATTCTAATTTTCGATTTCTGATAGCTTATCTGAAATATTGAACAATAAACATTTTCACGTGAAAGAATTATTATTTGAATAAGTGCCAATGATAAAATACTTAACTTATTCTCCCACTGTTACATTTCTGAAAAGATTGCATATTCAGAATTATTAGAAATATTAATTATAATGATTTTTTAATATTTTCATTTAACTGAACTCCTAACATAATTGAAGCACGAAAAGAAACGAATATCATTTAGTTTAGAAATAAAGAAATCAGAATGATTTTATATGTAACACAGAAGACAATATCTAGGGGAAACCAGAGATACCTGACCCTATTTTTACTTTTCTTATATTTCTCGAATATTTGAATTGTTAGCATCATAAAAAGATTTTATTTTAAGAATGAGATATATAGTTATGATAAATTCAAATCTCATTTAATAATAAAATAATTATATTTCATAAAATCGCGTAGGACTAAGTATCTCTAAGGTTAGGGATACTTGACCCTACCATGCAAAGAGTACTTAAATTCTTTTGATAATTTGTATGTACATGAAATTCAGATACAAGTTAAAATTACTGAACTGAAAACGTCTTTATTATCAAAAAATATTAATGAAACCAATATAAAAAATTAAATAATAGGGCAACTATAGAACAAAGTTGTTATTAATGAAATCTAGTTAATAAATTAAATTAGTTCAATATGTAATAAACAATTCAAAAATTAATTAAATGTAAAAAATGATTAAATTAATAAATTAATTAATTTTTAAAAAATGTTAAATGATTTCATTAAATGTTAAAAATGATTAAATTAATAAATAAATTAATTTAATAAAATTGTTAAATGGTTTAATTAAATGTTAAAAATTACAGCAATGGAACTGGGAACCTAGCAACGTCAGTAGCGCGCTGAAGAATTGCCGGTTTTGGAAAATTAGAAAAAAACCCAGAATAGCATCAAAATAAAAAAAAAAACGATCTAAAAAATGATGTACAACATAAGAAATTGAGAAGCTTAACAGACTTACTCGTTACTTCTAATATTTATACAAAAATAAAAGCAAAAGAATAAAAATATATTTTAGGAGAAAATTCAAATCAACAAAAAAAAAGACGAAATAAGTAGGAATGGCTAAACTTTAAATAAAACCTAACGGTGACAAAAAGATCGAGCAAAAGATTTTTATTATAATAATAAATAAATAAAAGCGAGGAAAAAATAGAATAAATAAATTTGAATTCTTTTTAAAATTCTTATTAAAATAATTATTTACATTCTTTGAAATTATCACATTAAAAAGAAATTTCATTCATTAAATAATTACTTACAAACCATTTTAAAATAATTATCACATAGATTTGAATTGCCATATTGGCGACAAACTGCACCAGAAAATTTATCACAGCTATACAATGTACATCGGCCGCCTACAACATCGAAGCTTCAGTAGCTTTTTCGTAGGGTCAAGTATTCCCAGCTGGATAGGGTCAAATATCCCTAACTTGGCTTTTTTTCAAATAATCTAAAAAATAAACCATTTAGAATTTAGATCCTGTCTAACATTGCATATCAAATTATGGCTAGAAGTATGCTTAAAACCCAGAAATATTTTAAGTCATCATATCTTTAATAGTAAACTTCTAATCCACTGAGGAATGAAAAAGTGAAAATTTACTTTTGGACCCTCAAAACCTATTTACCTACACACCATCACGATGGCTCTTTCGATTGGAATAGAAATCCCCTCTAATGGACCATATGACTAAAGGACAAATAAAAATGGACTACACAAATTACCAATTATCTCACAATCTGAGAAAATCACAAAGGGTCAAGTATCCTTAGTTTTCGCCACATTATTTCTTTAGTAATGTACAGTGACACCAATATTCTTAATTTCATATGGTTCTGTCACAATAATTTAAATGAAATGTATACTTGCAAAACTTTTTCAATAACTCTGGTAACACTTTAGGAAATAATTAGAATAAAAGATGAAAAAAGAATATGGCCGCCCTTCTAGGTGAACGTCGTTTTTTTTTTTGTTGTTGTTGTTTTTTGTTTGTCTTGACCGAATTGGATATGTAAATTTTCTAATCCATCTACTGAAGACAATTTTACTTAATTTATAAGCAGACTGAAATGAATTTTGAAATAAATATTTTTTGAATTAGGGAATAACAGTCTTTGTTGCTAAAAAATCTTTAAACCTCGTATCTCTCAGAGATACAATTGAAGACAAGAATAAAAGTTTAATATAATAATATCGAGAAATGCAGATATTTGCAGATTCAAATAAAATTGCATATTAATTTTACGTTTCTGGCAGCAAAATATTAAAGTTCTAAATTTGAGCGAGACATAATAGAAAAATGTCATAAAAATGTTTAGCTGTAATAATAGCATATGTCTTTATTTTATTTTTCATTTCAAGTTCATTTTGAATGAATATTGCACGGCATGGAATATTAGAAATGTTGGTGACGATACGTTTTCGATGTTACTATTTTTTAATATCTCATTAATTGTCACACCGAAATGAATGGTTAAGGATTCCTTAATTCATAGTTCAAGAATGCATTTTTGAGATGACAAGAATGTCCATTCCCCTTATCGTATGAATGCGTATCATATAACTAAGCAACTTTTGGACTACCAAATTTGGTATCCTTTACTCGTGTCAAAAGTATATCCGTGGTGCGCTTCAGTTTCGTGATAGCTAGATTTAATCGCTTTGGTGGTCAGGCATAACTAAAATTAAACCATCCAGCTTGTTGCATTTCTGAGAATGCATGAACTAGCTGATCGACAGACAGTCAATCCTTTGACGGATTTTGTCAGAAATTTGACACATATCTACAGTAAAAAAATCGCATATCAAATTCCATCTATTTAAGCCATTGCGGTGTTGAGTTATAGTGTTCGCATTCAGACAGATGGACAGACAAAGGGGAAATTGAAGGAAATCTACATTTTAGTGTTAAAATATACATTTTTTGTTGTAAAAGCATACGAATTTCCACTTGTCTAACTTGTTGTGTTTATGTAATAATGGAAGTCTAAAATAAGGAAAGTCATGAAAATGGTAGAATGAAATTTTTGGCAATTACAATGTTTTCTGTTTACTTAGAATACGAAAGATTTAAAAGGTTTAAATTTAAATTTCGAAGTATAATGCAGGCCGTTATGCAGGGAGAAAATTCAAAGTTTTTCGGTTTTGAATTGTATATAAGCATCATAATTCATTTGTTTAGAATTCAATGATATGTATTTTTTATTATACTAGTATATAAGAGATATTACTATCTATATGCAAAAGTTTTAACAATTGCTAAATATGTATCTCAGTAGTTTGTAGGCACTGTATTTATATTTTTCTGCAAACGTTTCATCTATTTGACAGTTATTTATTGTGCAAATAAATTACCAAGATTTTTGAAAATCAATTTATTTTTATACACCAACGATTTTTAATACATCGGAATTAATAATAAAAATATGAAGAGGTTTATATAGGTCTGTACCAAAACAACACCTTATCTCCATCTGCAAGAATCAACTTCTTGATGTCTGAAAAATAAAAGCACAATATTGATTATTGAACCAAATTTATAAATAAATTTTATTATCTACATGAAAAATTAACATTGAAATGCATCATTCATAATTATGACAATTGTTACGTTTCTTTTCAAGAGTGTGATTATCTTTCTTTTGCAACCCTTTATAACCGTAAACGATTTACCCCCACCCTGCCTTGGCATCCTTGAATGATAGTCGTCATAACAGCAGTCGGAAACTGAGTGTGAGATCTAATAGCAACCACTTGTCGACCACTGAGCCCAACCCCTCGAGAGTTACGTTCCGTCATCAGAGTGGAGGTAACTCAACACTGTGTCATTGCTATTATTATTGCAATATTTTATAAAAGAAACGAGAACTCCATGTACGTATCCTAACACAAATGGTTTTACTCCCTCACAACCCTAAGCCTTTTTGGAGTATTTAATTTACAGATAGTTTTAAAATGGAAAGACTTTTAGTTTACAGCTCATAAAAAAATCCTATATTGGTTGCTTACCATCAATTCAAATGATTTGAAATAAAAACGTTGGCAAATAGCCCTCCTTCCCGAAGTTTGTCTTTAAATCTCTCGCAAGCTGATGAAACTTGATAGGAAAAGAAAATTCATTTTGGTGGAAGATATCAGACAAATCAAAGTAAATAATGTTTCGTATCATCTACTCCGCTCATTAAAAAATGTCGATATTGGAGGTTTGATGATTTCAAGAACTGAATTACTTAATTTTTGAAAAGGCTAAATTATTTTATTTTGTGAGCCAAAACACCGGAGTCTCAAACCACCAAGTTAGACATTTACAAATGGACTTTTGAGAATATAAGGCTATCCAGAGAGTTAGCACCGTTGACAACGAGGCGCAGATGTAATGCAGTCATAAGATTATGACTGCACACCGATCATTTCGAACCATCTGTGAAACAGACACGTTATTGTTAGGAAGACAGCATAATAGATGTTTTATTGTGTGGGTTGCAATAACGTTTAAGAAAATTAACATGCCTGCCTCATCCCCAACGCAAAGGCTGACTACAGATTTTGGCATTAAGCCATTTCCTCATCCAGCTTACAGCCCAGACCTCGTAACATATTATTTTCATATATTTTCGCAACTTTAAGTCTTTCCCAAATGGTAATAGGCCCCAGGATGACAACGGGAAACAAACTGTTACCATCAAGTTATCATCACCGGTGGCATTTTCTTTGATACTAGAATACAACATACGATGCCTCGTTATGAAAAATATCCCAAGAAGTATGGCATTCATATCTTAATATAGTCCAAGGAATATACCTCAGTTTACCATAAAAGGTTTTTTTCCATTAAATCTTGTGTCCTTTTAATTTACCAAAGGATCTTACTTTCTGGATATACTAACTACATTCCAAAGTCATAATACCATCAGTGATAAGCTAGAACACTTCGCGTGGAAATTTAGCTTCTAAGAATGCATACCTTCATTATAAGGAACCCAGTTTTCTTCGCTTGTAATTTCGGTGCTGTTTCCAGATGCTTTATAGAGTGTCCAATACATTCCTTTCTCTACGTCATTGGGCATTTCGCCAACTGAGTAAACGACCGGAACCTCCCGAATTTCACTCAGCTTAAACCTAGATATCAAAAAATAAGAAACTGGATCATCATTTGAAGTAAAAGATAAATAGGAAACTTAAATTTTTAAAAAAGGAGTACCGGTATTTCGGATTGATTTCTTGTGCCAGCCTCATGAAGTCAAAAAAGTTTGTTCCTTTTGCAACATGCATCTGGAGGGTTTGCGTTACTTCTGGAGGAAAGCCGTAATTCAAAGAGTACTTGACATGCATTTTCTTACTTTTTACATTTTTCAGCACTTCAAGTGGTATGAGATCTAAATAATTCAGAATCAATTAGGATATGAAACTGCAGCAGAATTTGACATTTAAAATTTAGAATAATTTTTCCCTCTCAATAATGCATTTATTATATTCAAAACTAATTCATCTGCATAACTGCTACTTTCGAAACAAAATGTAACAGTGCATTTGTCTCAGTGAGATTCCATTAATCAGTAGTAATTAAAACTAGCAAACGCGGACGGATTTCAAATATTTACAGAAATAGCGACAGAAAACTGTACTTAATAAAAGAAGCATTAAATACATTATCGTCTATTTGTTGCACACCAAAAGCTTGCAGTGTGTGGAAAATAAGGCAATGAAATTCCATTAAATTTGTTTTATCTTATTTTGAAATATATCAATTTGTTTGCAATTATTTAATTCTCTTTCAACATTTTAATGTTAGCCTTCAAATATAGTTTGTTTCTTAAACAACAACAAATTTTATAAAGAGTTTATACACACCAAAAGAAACAAATAAACCAAACAAACGTGTGGACTAAAATAAAACCAAAGACCTTGCACATTTCGACGAGTTGGTTTCGGAAACATTAAAACTTACTGGGTTAAAAGCTTAAAACTTACCTAAACTTAAAACTTACTTACACCATACTTTCAAAGGGCATCTGGGGAAGAAGAACCCGTATGGAAATGCATGTTTTACAGAATGTCGGGTATGAAACTCATCCAGTGAGCATGTATATAAAGATATTTTCTAGATGACATTTAAATATATATTAAAGCTTGCGGATAAGGCGTTTAAAAGCTCTTTGATGTCTTCGACTTTTATTTAAAATTATGTACTAGGTGTGTCTAAAGAGTTCGGTGAATGGTCTCATAAAATAGGGGAAGCAAAAGATACAAGCAAAATATCTTTATTCGCCTTCAAAGTAATCGTCATTAGTTACAGCACACTTTTGGCAACGATTGTAAAACTGCTGGAAGCTGTCAGCAAACGCTTGTTTCGGAATCGCCAGGTACGTCTCTAAAACGTAGGCCTTTCAGGCCTCCCTTGAGGTGAGGGGGGACAAAAAGATGTCTGTGGGTGCAATTGATGGTGGATGTTGAAGAACAATCACTTAATGTGCAGCGAGAAAGTTGTTGACGTGGCAAATCATTCAATCGTTCATTTCAAACATCGTAATCAATCATCATCAACCATTTCAATCGCAGAAGTATGTGAACCATTCGTAAAGAAATTTTTTATGCTTAGCTTCGGTTCCGTGCACTTGCACCAATTTTACATGAACCGCCGTTGCCGTTTTCCTCAATTTGTCGCAAAAATTAATGTTTACGCTTTGCCTCATAGCTGTATGACACGAATTGTCACACCTACGCCGTTCGACTAGTCGAAGCGGGAAATTCTGCTTCAACACAGTCATTTCGAGGATAGGGGCGTTTATTAACATTTGTCTCAATTCTCATGCGTGCCACGACAACCTCCTAACCAGAGTAGTTTGCTATAATATCGGACCATCACCGAACTTTTTAAACACACCTTTTAATTTATGGCAAAATTTGTGCATATATACGTGAAATACTACTTCTTAATTTATCTTATCTTTTTTGAAACACTCTTCTTACACTCTACCCATAAAGAACACCACATTTCTGTTTTTCAAGAATAAGCGCAATATAAGGAAAAATTCATAATATAAAATAACTTTAATGCAGTAACAATATTGAACTAATTATCCACCAATGTCTTTTTTTCTTCATAATGTTAATTGCCATTTGCTCATTTTAAAATGTTAATTGCAATTTTAAAATTACAATTGCTTGTAAAATAATTGTAACGTTAGAAAGAATAATTTCATTAAAAATTTATGAATGGAGCATTTTTCAATAGAACGACCAAAAGTTTAATAAACATTAAAAAGCATTCAACAAAATACATTTTGGAACGCCGAATACATAACAATACTTTCTTACAGCATTTTAAAAGTTTTCAAATGTGAATAATTTGTAATAATTTTAGATGCTAAATTTGTTGGTACCCGGAGTGCTTCGTTGACCACAGTAATGATTCATCTGTGCCAAGTTTCTTCCAGCCAATATTGGCAATACAAGATAAGTTGATAAAATGTCACCGAATGAACCATCAGCCTGCTGTTGTTTCAGAATGAAGTCTGTTAAACCTGCAAAAGTTATTTTCAACTCTTGGAGAGCCTGAAAAAGCAAGAGTTAATTGATTTATTTAAGTCAATGAAAATGAATCCAATGGGATCATTTTGCTAAAATAGAAACACTTATTGGGAATACTAAACGATACTTGAATTTCAATGTTTCAAATTTATCTAGGTTTAAGTTATGCACAGATAGGAATGATTTTCCTTTAATCCTTTGGTCTACCAGTTCCTAAAATCCAGCAAAACTTTGTAAAATGAAGTTTGCTGAGAAGACGCTCTTGTTTCATTTTAGCTCAGACTATGATTTTAGCTTATTCGAGTTTAAACCCTGATTGCTTTTAATTAAAATTTGAACCCCAAAAGTAATGAATCTGTTTATCAAATTAATTTTATGCTCTTGTCGACAGATTAGTTTAGCAATTAAGAAATCGACAAAAGGAAATGCTATTAACAAAAGCATCTGCATAAGTGTCTTTATAAAGCACCTTAATTCAGAACGTTTTAAAACCATTTTTAATGAAAGTGCGTATAGAAAGTATTATTAAGCGTCAAAAAATTCAACCTTGAGGTTTCCATGAAAATTTCTTTTATTAGACTTCACTTTATTGAAAAAATCCACCTTTTTGGATTGTGTCACTGTCTATCAATCCCTATACATGTAAATATGATACGGTGTCTAAATCAATTCCAACAATTAAAGTTTATTTTTAGTTTTGAATTTTTTTCCTTCTCCAAGGCAATGCTGAGTTCAGATTATGCAATATAGCTCTGTTTCAACTTGTTTAAATAAGATTTAGAAAGCTATACGGCTTGTAATTAAAACTTATCGTTATACAAATGATTCGTAATTCAAACGACAAACTTCGTGCTACATCAAAAGAAAGAATATTTACTATACAACATACGGTCGCTAATGCAAAGGGATCGCAACCCGGGGGGAGGAGTAAATCCTAGCAAATTAAAAAAAATAAGGGATAGACAAAATGATCAGATTTAAGGGAATACAATCAAAATTGTACAGCTCGACATTTGCATGAATAAAAACAAGCCATGTATCTCTTCCGACGGTAAGTCATTTGAAACTTGCTTTAAGTTACTCCAAAAGGATTTTTGCTGATATTGCGTCCTACTTCCCTTTGTAGCTGTCGTGTTTTGTATGACCTATAACGTTATTATTCCTTCAAATGTGATGTGCTTTTGTGAATCTGCATTCTATTAAACGTGGGTTGTATACTTTATATGGTATTTACTTTTTCATTATTTAAATCGCCGGCAATGAGATTGTAGCCAACACATTTCATGTTCTCGACCCATTGTTCTTTTGCAAAAGATGTTTACCTTGACGATCAACGATAGATCAACCCTAGGAATTTGTCTGTGAAGTATCACCCTGTATATAAAGTTTGCTTTAAGACTTTGGTTAATTAATTCTATATCATTTCCTCTAAAGATGAGATACGCAAGCTTATTGATTAGACTGTTGCTTTAAAATTTTGAATTGGTAATAAACTAATCCTAAATGATACATAGACTCAATTTCCCTTGCCATTGCTAAACTTCAGGCGGAGTAGATATAAGATAGATGCAAATTACTTACAACGATAACATTAAATTATCAACCATTAGAGTCGTGTTCAGTCAGATAAAGCAAAAAACAAAATTCTGAATATAAAATACTAGCTTCAAACTTGGAATAATTCTTGAAAAAATTGCATTTACCTGGGCAAGTAAAGCCGCTTCATACACGTTTCCTGGAAAGCCATGGACTTTCACATTGCGAAGAAACTCCATTTTAATGCTATCATACATCGATGCATTTAGATAATTTGTCCTTCGAAAAATGCATGCAGTACTCAACATTGCCAATGATTGCATATCTAAAACAAAGGAACAAAGGAAGAAGGTTGAATAATTTTTGTGGAAGTTAATGCAAAGAATTATTTAGGATTATTTAAAATCTTGTCCAAAGCTACTTTTTGAGAATCAAATGATAAAGTTAAAGCATATATATATATAACGTTTCTTCAGGGAATGAAGTTATTGTGAATTGCTAAATATAAAAAGTTTCACATTTTCTTGTAATCAGTTACGTCGTAAGGCCTAAAACACTTATTTTCATCCCCAATGCCAAACCAAACCAAAAAACAGAGAGAGGAGTTTTGAGTAATTAAAACAGAAGTACGATGTGATAACATTAGAGGAAAGTAAGAATAAATATCTTACGTACCAGAAGGACGGATGTTGACGTGCCAGTGTTTGCGGAGGGTCACGGTAGAGACTGGCGTTGAAGGGGTGTGAACAGGGTTCACACCCCTTTCATTTCACATTTTGTCCTCTTTCATTTCACATTTTATACTCTTTCATTTTACGATTTATACTCTATCTACCACAGCGCTTTGGAATTGCATCTTTTAGCGCATTTATTGTGTATGTGATATATTTATATATATATTTCCATCTGTTAGTATTCGCATTTTTAACTTTACTCGGATATACTTTCAATTCGTTTTTTCA
>BGPR01033411.1:0-16991 GCA_013235015.1 Araneus ventricosus | reverse complement strand
AACAACATAATTTGAAAAACAGATATTATTAACAAAGTATAATTTTTATTTTATTAATTAATGTTTTAATTGACGACATTTGAGCTTTCACCACCTCTGCAAAGCTCCAGACCAGACCAATGGGAGGATATTTGATCATTACGAATGATTTAACCTCAAACAGGCCCCATAAAAGGTGGATCTTCGGTATAATGGGGTTTCGAACTTGGGACTCCCATAGCCTATACCTTACTGGGCCACCGAGACCGAGAACGGTAATTGCTCAATACGCATACCCAAGTGCTTGGTCACCGGAGGAAAGATTTAGGAGGACGCAGTTTCTACCTTGCACCGAAATGAGGAAGATGTGATCTTTTCTGCCTTCAGAAAGAGAGAGAAAAGGCCCATAGGTCGCAGCGTTCAGTAGTATCGTGTGGTATGATTTTCATAATTGTATAACGTTTATAGCAGCTAGAAAGTAACTAATGGCCATTTAAGTTTCTCGAATTGATTTAAATTTAGTATGTCTGTGAATAACCATTGTAAATAGTTTTTCTGACTCCTAAATTAATATTTGGTAATTGTTCAAATATGCCTGCTTACTAAAATGTGCCCCCCCAGACACCTTCCCTAACATAAAAACTCTTTACATAAGTGCTGCAGTATGATTTCGAAGATGAGGGGAAAATTATCTCTTTATGTTTGAATTCTCATTTGAACAGATAAGAATCAGGTTCCTTATTTTAATTATTTAAAAAAATAATAGAATTTTTCTTTAGTTGATCAAGAACTAAAGCACTTACCGACAGAATATTTTCTGTTATAAATAATATCTGGATAAATTACAAAAAAAAACTCCGACACATCTTTGCAACTTTTTAATAATCTACTGTTTTAAAGTTTATGAATGTTTTTCTTCTTTTCGAGGTGGTGGAGTAGATTTTGTCCAATCACCTTGCATTCCTCCCCTCCACAATATCTACAGCATTCATGGACGAAGTTCGGAAAATCTGATCACTTTATTTACACTAACGGAAAAGCGTGATATTCAATAAGTATCCAGTTTTAATGATTTTTGCATTACACCGTTATTTCAGCTGCTTTAGGAATAAGTCATAAAATGGGTGAAACGTGAGAGTTTCTTTATTCACATTGAAAGTAAATACCCTTCTTGTATCAGCCACGATTGAAATTCCAAATGACCTTCGCCCATTTCTAAAAGTAGAAATTAAATACGTCCAAAGCTACGACGCGTTTAATCTCCGTTAGTCGCAATATTTAATAGATACGTAGTACGCAATCTACATGTTTTAGCTCTTTTTAACCGTTTACAATCTGAATTTTTCTTATAGAATACTCATTTAAATTTTAATTCAGACTGCTTTCTACAGTTGTAAAAGAAAAATTATTAAAACCGGATAAACATGTCGCAGAATAGATTTTATATTATCCAGATATACAAATCGCCTTTGGCGACCTGCTGTTTGCCCGTAATATTATTAGCCTGTAACTATTCTTGGCGAATTGGCTGTTATAGAGGCTCAGGACTCTACAAAAGTTTTATTTTGCGATATATCTCGAAAATGGAGAGTCTTGGATGGCAGATGACTATTGATGATATATTTAGACGTCATAAGCTTTCTTCTCTATCTCTACTAATAATAAAGGAGAATGTCTGTCTGTGTCTGTTGGAGATGTACAGAACAGACCGTAGTACGTAGAGCTACCAAATATGGCACAGATATACTTTGGATACTAAAGATGTGCACCTCTGAGCCATTTTTTTCCAAATTTGATTCAAATTAAAATTATTTAAAAATAAATAAAATTTCTCTGTTTCTACCGATAACTTCTGAATGAATTGGTGGAGAACAGAAATTTCTATGTCATTTCAAAGCGCAAAAAATTATCTCTCTAATGATATCAATTAATGTTTTGTAGGGCATTTTATCTATTTTTTAATAATTTTTTATATTCATCAGAATTTTAAGGTCGCTGGTTGCGAGAGTAGTAATTTGACGTAGGGAGGCGGGGCTTAGTAGCTGTAAACAGTATTGCCGCGTGTATCTTCAAAACAAAATTATTATTGATGTAATCGCTTCGGCAGTTCATATACTAAAATTGGAACAATAAGAGAAGATTAAAATGACCCCTGCGCAAGGATGACAAGCAAAATGGTGAAGCGTTTTACATTTTTAACGCTGATCTGGGAAATAAGTTTAAGCTGCCTAGCGTTAAAGAGTTTATTCTAAGTTAGCCCAAAAAATTATTTGCGAATCTCCCTAATATTAAAAATCACTACATGGAAATCGTAAGAGAACCAGATCAATTTTATATAAATAATTCCTCTCTTTTCAGAATTCTTTGTCCCCCCTCCCATTTTTTTCTATACTTCATGGCAACTGCTTCAAACGTTTCTTCGCATGGACTGGATAGCGCAGGCGGTTAGACACGTTTCTCCCACCTTTTACACCGGGTTCAAATATGGCTTGAGCTTTGCCTTCGTCAGCTTTTTCGCATACCTGAAAGGAAACAATAGATTTAAATTCTTCCAATACTCTCATTTTACTTTGGGTTATTTAATTTTATACTATTTTCTTAGTAATTTTTAAATATTTGTTTAGAGTTTTAAAATTCTCTCATCATCCAAATGTTTCTCAAATTTTACAAAATTTTTCTCCACGGCTATTAATTAAGCCTAACAGATAGATTTAGAATGGTAAATTTGGTTTTATTTTATTTATTGTAGTCATTGGCTTTAATCTTAATTATTAATCTTGGCTGTACACTGATTAATGGTGATGTGTGTTTTTATATTCAACTTTGCTCCACAGAGAGAATAACTATTATCCAAATATATGCCTGTTTTAGTTCATTTTTTATCATTTGCTGTTATTTGCTAATTTGTGTTTTTATGGTTTATATTTATTAATAACAGCTCTTTCTGTAGTGCTCAGTGTTCAGAGCTTGCACTGCTGTCAAAGCTGAAAAGACTACTGATTCCTTGTTTGAATAGCTTCCTTTTTATACATTTTCCGAAAAGGTGTGACGCCACATTCAAATCTCTCAAAGGTTCTCTAAATTTTCGTTTCCAGTAGGACCATAATTCTTGAATTTTCTAGAAGCTTCGTTTAGTAGCCTAAATGGTCGTCAAGGTCGATGGTCATTGGCTTAGCTTCCAGTATAACTTCTGCAAAACTCTCTTTCTTGTCATAAGATTAGAATGCCAGGGAAACAAGTTTACAGCTTCGTAAAGATACTCTGAATTGTAAAACATGAATATAAAATAATTCGCATTTAGTTTTACAACCTTTTAAAAGTAACTTTGTCACTGGTGGGGGAATAATGTAATGGCTCTATTGCAGCAAGTGCATTAATTGTAACTTCTAAAAAATTTATTTTATTGCAAATATCATCTTACATATCATTTTCATTTGCTTTTATAATCACCATCAGTATTGTTTCGAAGTAAGAAATAAGATGAGATCAAACATTTATTTTAGCATATTTATTTGATATGCCAAACAAACTTTTCTTTGCTTCTCACGAATTAAGATTGCAACACATGTATGAATCATAGTTACTAGCTATAATGTTCCAAATAAACACATCAAAACACAGTTAAATGCAAAATAACATATTATATTATAAATGAAAGCACGTTAATGAAATTACTCTCAATTCCAATTGTATAAGTGCTTAGTGCATTCAACGTCAGATACAAAAAATACAATGTTTGCCATGTAAAATATATATGATACATCATAGTAACTTCACTAGATTCATATTCATTTGCAAACTACAATGGTTTATTTTTAAACTCAGTGTCAGAAAAAATTCATAGTCATGTAAGAATTTCAAAGTTCATTTTACTCTTTAAAATAGAAAGTTCATAAATTGCTATTATGAAATAATATATATATATATTATCCTCACATCTTTCTTACACCAAAATTTCACAGGAGTCCTCTTAAATTTAGAAGTGTTACTAATGGCTGCAATACTTATATTACAAAATCAGGCAAACTCTTTCAAAAATACATACAGACAGTGATAGAGAATTTAAATAAGCAAAAAGATACAATTATAGTAAATAATAGTGTAGAGATATTAAATGTAATTAAAGATGTAGAAATAACTAGTGTACATACTTTTGACTTCCAGGATTCATTTAATAGTATAGATATTAAAGATTTGACTAATACCCTAGTAAATATACATAAAGATTATGATCTTAAAAAAAGATATTAACATTAATAATCTTAAAAATCTTATAATTTTATTTTAGAACAAGATTAATATCTTTTTTGATAATAAGATTTTCATCAAATTAAAGGATTACCTCAAGGAGGACCAGCTAGTAATAGTTTAGCAAATATTTATCTTCACTACTATGAGAAAGATTTGACTAATTATAGCCATAGTATATTATTCCGATATATAGATGATTTAATATTATTCAATAAAGAAATAGGTCTTAAGCCACATATTGACTTCTATCCTGATTATTTAAAACTTATAAAAACTAATGACAATGAATTAGCTGCATAATTTTTAGATCTAGATATTAAAATCATAGATAATAAATTAGTAACACATATCTTTGATAAAAGAAATGCATTTAGTTTTCAAATTAATAAATTCCCTTTTTGGACTAGTAATCTTAGCATTTCTGTCTTCAAGAATTTAGTAAAAAATTATATAATTAGAAATAATAATTTAGTAAGAGACATTGATATTAGAATCGAGAACATAAGAAATTTTTATTCCATTGCCCTGGATTATGGAATGTCTATAGGTTTTCTAAGAGTATATATAGATAAGAAATATTTATGTCATTTAAAATAAAACACTCATAATGGTTTATAAAAGAATATTTTTATTTCTTTGTTAGTGGGATAGTGTTTTCACACATTCTACTCTTAATGTGTAGTTTTATTCAAATTTGGGTATTGAATTATTTGTTTCAGATTTATTACATAGATGGCGCCAGGATCTTTCATGTGAAAATTTCCTTTTTAATAGACATTTTTGACTATTTTCTAATATTTTCTAGATAACTAAATGTATTACATTTTTTAATATGATTTTGAAAATTTTAATATAGGTATCTTACTAATTCATGATATCAAAAATTAATTATATTATTTGGTCAATTATGCTGATTCATGGTAAGAATTTTGATTGTGGCAACATGTGATGTCAATGTGCGTGGCGGGCTATATTGAAAGAGATGAATTCTGGTAAGTTTAAGAGGAGACACAGATTAGTTTATGTTTAATAAAAAGTATGGGTATTTTATTGAATTATATATTTACTGTCTTTAGTGCAATATCTTAGTGCAATATAATGTTATTTACATATTTTTATCCTGAATTTTAGTCGTTTCTATACAGATATGTTTTATTGTTAGGATTAGTATAAGACTTTTCTTTCTAAATTCTTTCATTTTAGGGTAAATTACCCTGTTTGTTTTTTCAACAACAATAGTAACAAGGATGGTTTGTACAGCAAAATTAATTTAACCTGGCTAAAGCTTGTCCACAGCCAAGCTGCTATATTAGTTGTTGAAAACTCCATTTACTTGGATTGCCTATTTCATTATTTTTAATAACAACAGTGTTCTTTCAATGTTTGCGCCAGTCGAGAACTGGCCGCTCCTCGGCCTACTGTTTGGCGAGTGTTAAGGAAAAAATTGTGTTACAAGCCATACAAATTGCAAACACTGAGGCCTAGTGATAACGAACATCGATTGAATTTTTGTTGCTACATGCTGCAGGCTATGGAAGTGGATGCTATTTGCACCCGACTTGTTTTCAGTGATGAGGCCACTTTCCATTTGAGTGGGAAAGTGAACCGTCATGATGTGCGCATATGGGGCTTAACAATTAACAATATTCTTTATTACAGTAGAGGAGGGTCATATGATTAGTTAGTAGGTATGGATCATATTTGATCACCATGTGAATCGTATTTGATTTACACGGCAAGTTAATTTTGCACGTGCATTTCTATAGGAATAAAAATTGTGAAAAATTTCCCTTTTTTTGACCAAGTGAAACAGTCTCATTGTATATCACTTTATAATTTTTATATGGAGTGCAAGTCAAAGTATCTCATTTTCATCTCAAAAATTCTTAGTAATTATTCTTCTCAAATCATCTGTAAAACCCTTACTGGTCTTCTTATGTTGATTTACTGTAAATATTTATGGTAATATTTTCATTAAATTCATATGTAGATTAAGGTGTTTATTTACGTACAAGTGAGTATAAACTTAATTTGTGTTGAAAAATATCAAGATGATGACGTGTTCACCGAGTCCGATGTAAAAATATCATGTCACTCATATTTCGTAATAATTTGTTTCTAAAACAGTCTATGTGTATCCTTTTCGCTCATGTTATAAAAAGCAAATTATTCCAAATTTAAAAATTTTCTCCTAAGAATGTATAGTGCTTATAATGTAAGAATTTGCATTATCAAAATTAGCAATTATGAAATTAAAGCAAAATTTTAAAAGACGAATGTTGTAAAAAAATAAAGTAATATTTAAAACTATTCCATTTGTAATGTATCTTATAAGTGAAAAAAATTTTGGAATTCGCATCACTTACTAAATATATATTACTAACTTCCGTTTTCTGCTAATTGGTATCTAATAAATTTTTTAAATGAATGCTATGGATGCAGGTATTTCAATAATTTTCTCAATTTTCTCTTTTTTTATAAAAACATTATTAAAAAAATGTTATCGGAAACTGCAATAAACGGTCATATAAAATCAGCAAACTACAGTTGTTATATTGAGTATATGAAGTTTAATCAGAAGAAATCTCTATAAATGTGTATTATGCGTAATGTGAACATACATATGTCCAGTTTTTATGTAGTCTGTCTCTTTGTCCCCAGGAGCAGCTTCGGCGAAATACCCCGTTTTCAGGAAATGAGCTGTCCTCGATAGAAATTTCATTAAAGACTCAAAAAATAAAAATCCGATGTTAGTGTCTATTAGCCCAACGATGATAGGGCATGCGCTATACGCCTGACACAAATTATGGAAATCGGTCAAAAGCATGCTATTTCGTACCGTAAAAAGTCACAAAATGAAACACTGAGAATGTTTCAATTGTAAGTCGTTGTATGTAATTGTTCAAACACTTTCACAAGAATAATTTGAATGGTCTTTTCTCTTATGAATAAGCTGCGGACGAGCGAAAAAAACTGAGTTGTCTGTTGTAATTCTTAAAGCAATATTAATTTCAATGCTGAATTTTAAGAAATCTTTTCAAGTATTTTATTTTTGTTTGGAATCAACACCAAAAATACAACAGGAAATTTTTTTTTCTTCATACAAGATCACATAAATCATTTATTTCCACGTGTTCTTTTCGTTAATAAATAAAAACTGAAGAAATCTGTGTTTTCTTGAATACATATAATATTATTTAAAAATTAGTTGATGTCCCGTTTTGAGGGGAAAAATAGATGGTCACTTTAATTATGCGTAATAGTTATCAAAATGTGGAAATTCAACTCTTATCATCTTAGAAGCGCACATTTTGTGCCAAATGCGTATTTTTCACTTCCGAAGCTCAAGCTAAGGGAGCAGAAATAAATATTTAAGATAACTTATTAATCTATATTAAAAGATTACTTGTGAAATTATTTTATATTGCTCAATAAAATTGAAAAATTAACAGAAAAGTTTAAGAAATACGAAATTGTTTTGAATGTATCTGTCTGTCCACCACGAGAACTCTCGCCACCAAATTATTTAGCTTACGGCGGTTGCTATAGGAACAGGTTATCGTAGAAAGAATCCATTTCTAGTAGGTAGAAGCTCATTCAAATGTGTTTCGCCGCAAACTGACGCAAAGAATATAAAAACTCTGTTCTATAAAAACGTTGGATTCCTCCTATTCGAAATGAATCTTCTCTAGCATAAACAGTTGCTATAGTTACCGCCCTAAGCTAGACAATTTGGCGGCGACAGTTAAAGTACTGGACAAACACTGTCATTATATTCTCACACTATTCTTTAATTTAAGAGCAGTGTTTCTTAAATCTACCTCTAAAACCAGTTGTGTTTTCAGGTGCCGTAAATAAATTGAAATATTATACAGAAATTTTTATTGTATTTAAAGTGGTAATTACTAGAAATTCAACACTTTATAGAGTGTTTTCAGAAGCACCTTCTGATGTATTTGTCAAAGAAGAAATGATCGAAATTACATAAGATCAAGGGAAATCGATACTATTTGGGGTTGACCTTTGTTCAGATTCCGGGGAATTCGGATTATCCGGGAAGTTCGGTAAAATATTCTTGATATACCAAATGCAGTAAAGTATTGACTCTGGTTGTTCTATGAAAGCGTACGGAAAGAGTACGCGGCGATTCGCACGGTCAGTGCCAAACACGATGAGGGTAAAAAAATTATATCTGAGTTTATTTCTACTAATTGAGGTGCTGTATTCACTCTTAAAGATCAATTCGAATGCTTCTTTTAAGCTAGGAATAGACATTAGTTATGTTTCTGATTCGTAATTGTAATTTTTCCTTCATTTTGCAGTAACAAATTATCAGAAAATTAAAAAAATGCTCGAAATATCCAAAATTACGGATTCCCGGGGTTCTACTGTATTAATTCGTACGATCGAGCTAGAAAAGAAAGGCCGCTCGTTCAAGGACGACCTATCACGAACGGGTAATGAACGGCTTTGAGCTGGAACTTTGAAAATTGACGGGTAAGCGGATTGGACAGGAATAATTTTTTTCCATCCAATTGTAATTGCCCATTGTTAAGGATATATACGACTGTGATCAAAAAGTCAGGAATGCTGTCATAAAAAAAGAGCATTAATTTATTGGTCAATATTTATTATACTGCTTTCAAAGTAATCTCCTCCGACAACAGTGCACTACTACCAACGTTCTTTCCAATCCTTAAAACATGCCTCAAAGTTGTTTTCGCAAAATGTATTCAGGATTTGTAGAGACTTTTTCATATTACAACTCAAACCATGGCCACAAACACTCTAAACAATGGCCACGAAGAGACAATCTCAACAGCAGAAATAAGAAAAATATCACAAGGTATAGTGTCAGGTTAATGCAAAGCTTGTAGAATTTTTTGTTTGATTTTTCTTGAATTATTTGTTAGAAATTCCGATTAATAATGGAATATTAGAAATACCTAAGTAATCTCGCAAAATTGCTTGACAGGAGCTGAATGAGATATAAATTTGCTCAATAATATTTCTAAATGTTAAACGACGATGACTAAGAACTAGTTCTTTGATCTGATAGACATGTTGATGATTAGTCGAAGTGGATAGTCAACCACAGCATAATTCATCTACAACGAATTATGTACCTGCTTTGAACATTTTATATCACTGAAGTATTCTTGTTCTAATAAACAGTCATCTTTTAAGGCTTCTTGCAACATATTAAATGTTTTTGTTACCGAAATTGTACTGCGGAAAAAAAATTAATTCATGTTCTTTGCCAAATTACATTTGCAGTTTCGAAAAATCGGAAAATTTAAAATTCTTACCTTATTAAAAACAAATTTATTTTCAGACGATAATATGAAATCAAATGCTGAGAGTTGCCAGATAATTATGTAAGTCGTAAAAAATTGATAAATGTTTACAAAATATATCAGGTACATATGTATTTTAAATAAAACATTCTCTATACTTTTTAATCACATTAGTATAAATGGAGTTAAGGACAAATGTACTTCCGTCAACAGGTCAGAAAATGAGGTCATGGTCCCCGTACGGGACCTAATCTCTAGAATTGATGTTGATGTTCGTAGTATAGTTTTCCTTCCTACCTCTCTATCAACATTAAATGTCGCGCTTATTTCCTAGACACTCTATTGTCAAATATCAATTTTTAAGAGGGTAATTATTGCAATTAGGTTCTAATAATGTAAGGGTTAAGAAATAGAATTATTTTAAACAAACTTTTATTAAAAAAAGAATGAAAACGACGTATATATTTAAGCGGGAATATTGGTACGAGAATATAAAGTTTTTTCCCTTACATGTTAAACTTATGACAACAACGAGGGTGTTTACTAGAAGCCAAGCCAATGAACTTCAACTTTGAAGACAAAACGAAACCTCTCGAAAATTCATGAATTTTGGTTCTATTTCTACTAGGAGTGAAAATATACAGAATCTTCAAGAGATTACTTTGTGACGTCATTTCCTGTTCGAAAAGATATGAAATGCAAGCTTACAAACCAAAGATGAGTCTCTTGTAGCATGTCAGCAGTGTAAGAATTTGAACTGATAAAGACATTGAGAACTATTGAAAGCACTGCAACTGATATTTATTAGTGATCTGCTGCCTATTTGAGTTATCAATTTATAAAATTACTGCTTAGTTTTGTTACCTGTGCTACGTTTTGTTTTTTGGAATATTTGTCAAAAAATAGTAATTTAATTTTTTATTATGCTGCTCGTTGTACTGCATCCACGTACATCCCGCAGAAGATTTCTAGTCAGAAGTGGGGTCTGGATTTTCCTGTGAATGCCTGTGACCAGAGGTTTGGATGAAAAATTTGAGAAGCTGTTCCCCAAGACGGCAGAGATGAAATCCGGATTGGAAAAGAAAATGGAATCTAGAAAGGAAGATTTACGATCCGGGTAAGAGGGAATGGAACATATTTACGAAGAAATGAAGAAAAGAATGGATCAGGGACAAGCAGAAATGAAGAATCTAATCCAGATTATGCAAGAAATGAATTAAGAATTAAAGAGCGAAGTTCAAAGGAAACCCGACAAAGTAGAAGGAAAAGTTCAAAGGAGGATCGAGTTCAAGAAAAGATTGAGGAGGTGGAAGACAACGTTAAGGGGAAGGTCGGTAACTCAAGAAGAGACATTATGAGTTTGAGAACAGACCGAATAGTTTCCAGGCAAGTCCAGAACTTATGTATTCCTGACAGACAATCAAAACCTTGTAAACCTTGAGATCTCAACCTTCAAGTAGTGGCCACCAATGTGGAGCGACTAATGAGCGTGGTATACGCCGAGTACCCTCTGGATTATCGGGAAAGCTTAGTAGCCTAGTGTTTCGTCAACGCTATCACAGGCGATAGATGTTGAGAATTTGTAATCAGATCTTGCATATAGCATGAAGTATGAGGCTGCAGATACTTCTTCCAAGATCTCCGGGCACGCAAGACGGAATGAGGCACAGGATGATGTCGGTAAGGGAAAAGAGGATAAATTTGAATCTCTATTGAAAGCATTGGGAAAATTACTCCACAGTCTTGCTTTTGAACAGAACGCTCCTCGACGAAATCCGAACGTGATTTGTTGTAAGTGCTATGAATCGGCGCACGTACATAGAGAGTAGCAAGCGAATTACGTTCATCCAGGAAATCTAACTTTCGGCCGTCTTGCAGAGCGAAGATTACCTTCTCTGAAAAAAGCGCATGAAGAAGGAATGAAAGATTCCTTACTTAGTGGAGATAAAAACGCACTCTGCCTAGAAGGATCGGTTCATTTTATCCCTTGTTTTATGTAGGTGGACACAGGTACAGATGCAACTCTTTTAAGAGCAGACCTGGCCCGGAAACGCGACTTATTTACAGGATTCCTTATATTTCTTTTAAGACTTCTACTGGCGAAAAAGCAGAGATACTTAGGAAACTGGATAAAATCAATGCAATATGGATCCAGAATATTCCACCACAGAGCCTTGTTTTGAATGCAAACCTAAGAAAAGGAAGCATTGTTTGAAAACATTCCAATTAAGTTCTTTACACCAGTTTTAAATTTAAGATATGCGTTTCTTAAAAGACTTCATTCTGATAACCAGTCACATCTTACTAACAAGAATTAAAATTTTTATGACATTTTTTGTATACTTAAAGTGGTAATTACTAGATATTCAACCCTGCAATATGTATTTGTCAACGAACGTAATTTGCTTCTTTTATCGTTCTGGACGATGGAAATTACTAATTCCTTAGATAGAACGAGAAGAGCCCGGGATTTCGTGAAAGACCAAAAACGAACGAAACCTTGGGCGAAAATGTGTGATGAACGGTTTAAAGCTCGAACTGTTAATTCTGACAAGCAAATGGATTGGACAGCAATAATTTTTAATTCAGCCAATTACAGCCACTGACTGTTAAGAAGTATACCTCTGCAATATATATATATAACATAATCAACATAAACATTAATAATTCAAAAAATGCGAAGGTAAAAATACGAGGAGAGAAAATGCCGAGAGTTCTTATAGGGAGAAAATAATCAAAAGGGGAAAGTTAATCTAAAACTCAAACGCAACGAATGCGCAATATGCTGAAATTCAAGAAGATTTGTGGAAAATATCAATGACATGAGAATCAAACAATGTAAAATTTAAATGGATAAACAAAGACTGTAGATAATCGGTAAAAGCGTACAGATGCTCATCAGGGGTAAATAAGTGAAATCTATACGAGTCGCTAAAAATTAGAGAAATCATAATGCTTTCTGCGAACAGTGTTAGCATAACGCTGAAAACACTGCCTTCACCCCGCGCATTATGATAGACCAAGAATTCGAATGAAATACCAAATATTAAAAATTATTTTGCGTACCTAAAACTGAGGGATGCTGCCAACGGGAGATAGGACAAAGAACTGAACGGAACGCGTCGTGAAAGGTCCAGATGTTTGCGAAATATCAAGTTACTTTCTTCTGCACCAAACTTCTAAGGTTAGGGGGGAGTTTCCATTAAGATTTAGATACCGATGGAAACAAAGATGAAAGCGATCAAAATTGAGAAAACGATGAAGATTAAAGATATGATGATAAAAAAGGAAAAATGATATATTAGGAAATATAATAAATATCTATTAAGAATATGAGACCGCATGTTTCCTACCAGATATGAAAAAAATCATAAATATTCATTATTGGCTGAAAAATTCAGTTTTTTCTTACTCTTTGAAATTTCAAAAAACTGACATTGTTAGTTAAGCGACGATATATAGAGAAACTTATTTAAAATTTCCTGTTGAATACCGTTACGATTCAGAACGATATCGGCATTGCAGCGAACTGAATTTCAGGTGCTATGTAAAAGAAACAAAAGGATGAGGGCTTTTACACAAATTTATATCTGATAAGACTGAATTTTCGCATGTGTATTAAACATATTTCTAACCTTTATACAATTCAATATAACTATGGATGATTCAAATGTTAAATACATTAAATAATTTTTTTTAACAAGAACTTTCTCTCCCCTCTGAACTTTTCATTTAAATGCTCCCGGACATCCGCCCCTGTACCAGAGCAGCCTTCATTCATGTTTATACATAAGGTACCATTATCATTCCTGTTAAAATTCGAACATCAACAGACATATGTATGTATATATGTATGTCCTTCTATCTTCTCACGAACCACTGAATCCTGAAACAAGCAAAAAGTACCAAAAGAAAGGAAATAATCCAAGGAATCCATTTCAAGCATTGAAATTCTGAAATTACAATTAGTTAAAAAGATATTAATTAAAAACGCGTAAATGAATGAAATATAGTGCCGTCATCTATCGGCAGCTCCTATAACTATCTGTCACATCGGTTGTTCTTGCATCTGGGTTTGTATAAAAGGTTTTCTTTTTTTCTTTTTTAGGTAGCTTCCGAATTTTGGAGTTTTTATTTATAAACATCGGGAAGAAAATCGTTTTCCTGCATTTTTCTCTCTCTATTTTTGTCGTACGGTGTTTCGCAACATTTAAGTTTATTGGGGAAAATATTTATTAATTTTTATCCGTTTTTTTTCATTATTATTCAAATACGGGCAAGGCGAAAATATATGTTTCCGGTGTTTAATTTATTAGTTTGGTGTACTATTAAATCGTTTATCCTTTATGTCTTTTATTTCTTTGTATTTTTCTTTTGCAAAACAAATAGTATGCTAATCTGTTTTAATTTATAAACATAGGAATTCTCGCCTTTTTATTCAAACCCTACTGTTTTTAGGTAGCAAAAAGGCTAGAATTGAAAATTTTAATCCAAGAAGAGAGGACTCAAAACAGATTTACGTTTGTTGGGGAAGCTTAGTAGCAATATTTGTAGGGAAAAAAAAGAGAGTCAGGCATATGAAAAAATGTGGATCCCGAGGAACGTTGGGTTATTAAAAAAATTTTAATTAAACAATATTAGATTCAAAGGAGATTTACGATTTTGGGAAAATTAGTGACAATGTTTGTAGAAAAAATAAACCGGAGGCGGGCATATGAAAATAAAGTAATAAAAAGACTAGATTTGAAAGAATATTTCCGTTTGTTGAGGAAAGTAAGTGACAATATTTGTTGAAAAAAAACTTAGGCGGGCATACGAAAAAGTATGGATCCCTAGGCGTCGCGTGACCACACTTCTTCTCTCCACCAGGGAATGACGCATTATTCGAGACAGCCCGTGCAACGCCGGGCCAAACAGCTAGTTTCATTTAGAATCTGTTTAATTTATAAGGTTTTTGCAAAATTTACTGATTTAGTTTTTAATTGCACTTTTTGTTCTAATTATTTAAGGCAATTTTGATTAAGAATGATATTTTTACATTTGTTTATTACTATATTTACTAATGTTTACAATATAAATTTTATTTTCTTTTTAATAATTTTATGACTTAGTTCTTTTATGCATAATTTGATTGGAAATAAAAGATTTTTCATTAATATTTGTGTCATTCCATTAATATATCCATTCCATTAATAAGTTTATTATTATTCAGTATTCGTTAAAATTTTAGCGAGAAACCAGTATGATTATATAGCTTTCAGTGGCGAATCCAGGGGGGCTATCGGGCTACAGCCCCCCCCCCCCCCAGAGCTAACTAAAATTCTTGATTATATTTAAAATCACTACAACTGTTTGTCTTAATTTTCATTTGTAAAAAAATAATAAAATCGTGACAACATTGCTTTCTGGCTTGACGGGCTCAAAAATTTTCCTACTTTTCTAGTCATGCCAGTACTTGTAGCGTTGACTCGGTCGAGAATATTTTTTGTCTAGTTATTTAATTGTATTTTTTTATTAAATTATCTAAAGTATTGTAGTTTTAATTATGATTCTTATTGTCAGTTGAGGAACGTCTGTAAAGTTGAAGTGTTTTGGTTTACATAAGCCATGAGGTTTAAAATTCGACACTAACAAAAATTTTATGACCTCAGCCCCCCCCCCCCCAGACACGAATCCTGGTCTCGCCACTGATAGCTTTTGTATATTCGTTATATTATTTTTGTTAAACTAGCGAAACTTAATTTTTTTAAATAAAAACATCTTTAAAACTAAAATAAATTCTTCATGTATTAACATTTTTTTATAATTTTCTTCTGATAAACTGATAATATCTACTTGATTTTAGAATGCTGTAATAGAGTTTCAAAGAAATTTCTAATTTCTCTCTTATGAAATTAGATGTTACCATTTGAGACTAAATCAAACTAGTGACAGATTTCTTTCAGTAAACACTTAAGAAGACTATGGTAATGGTACTGAATTCAATGAAACTGTACGGTTTGTACGAAAACTCCACAGTATAAACGTCGAAGAACATTCACAAACGAAAAGAACTCAATTTTATATTTGGGTATTACCAGTCTGAAATATTTTTCAATCCACACTCATTAAATTCTTATATGTAATAACAGTAAATCAGTAAAATTTAAACATTTGACTGAGCAGGAAAAATACCGAAACATTCATTCACAATTTAATTTGACACGTTCATTGCAATAAAATAGAAATTGTTAAAAACTCCCTTTGATTGAAAAAGTGAAACAGTCTCCTTGTAATCACTTTATTAATATGGAGTGAAAATCAGCGTCTCATTTTCATCTGAAAAATCCTTAATAGTTTTCCAAAGTTGCTTCACTGTGAATATTTATGTTAATTTTTTCATTAAAGAGATATGTAGATTAAATTAATGATTTTTATATATACTAAAGCGACAATATAGATAATTTCTATTAAAAACTATCATGCCACTCAAATTTAGAAATAATTTGTTTAGAAAAGGCTTGTATATCCTTTTCACTCATGTTATACAAAGCCAATTATTCAAAATTTAAACTTTTTCTTCTAAAAACTTACTCTGTTTATAATATAAGAATTTGCGTTATCAAAATTAGGAATTATGAAGTTGAAATCAAATTAAAAACATTAAATGTTATAAAGTAACTAAAGTTATATTTAAAATTATTCCATTTCCAATGTTGTATATTGAGAATGGAATAATATATAAGTGAAACAAATTTTAGAATTCGCATCGCTTACTAAATTCGACAGACTTGTGTTTTATGTCAATTTATATCTTACACATATTTAAAGAAAATGCTATATTAGTAGAAAAATAGTTTTAACTAAAAATATTCAGTAATTTTCTGAATTATCTCTTTGATTTATAAAAACACAATGAATATTTGTTTGCTTTTGCAACTCAAGCTAAGAAAGCGCAAATAAGTACTTAAAGTTACTTATTAATGTATCAGAGGCGGCCCGAGCAAACCGGCAACTGTCCGTGGCGCCAAAGCGGGAGCGTGAAAGAGAAAAAAAAAATGTTTTAATAGGCATGAGAACTAAGAAAAAATGGCAGATAATTTCACTTTAGAATTGGCGGCCTCTTCCTTTATTCTGAATAATATCATCAAAACTTGTGAGAAGTTCTAAACGCCACACTACCATCACTGGCGGTTTTCCTCACAGGTGCCAGAGGCGCTCGCTTCCTGCCTCAAGACTCAGGAAGGGAGGCTCAAAATCTAGTCGCCGTACATGGCAGTGGTAAACCGGCGGTTAATTTACGACATTAGGTTGAGACAGTATTCTGAAAAAAGCTGACTTCAAATTGTCATAATTTGCCACTATCCCCCCCCACACACACACATACCATTCATCAAACGAGGTCTCGTGGGAAAGTACACCTATTAACACAAGATATTGCACAGTATCTCCCACAATGTTTGATATTTTGAATGCCATACAATA
>BGPR01033410.1:0-16991 GCA_013235015.1 Araneus ventricosus | reverse complement strand
AACAACATAATTTGAAAAACAGATATTATTAACAAAGTATAATTTTTATTTTATTAATTAATGTTTTAATTGACGACATTTGAGCTTTCACCACCTCTGCAAAGCTCCAGACCAGACCAATGGGAGGATATTTGATCATTACGAATGATTTAACCTCAAACAGGCCCCATAAAAGGTGGATCTTCGGTATAATGGGGTTTCGAACTTGGGACTCCCATAGCCTATACCTTACTGGGCCACCGAGACCGAGAACGGTAATTGCTCAATACGCATACCCAAGTGCTTGGTCACCGGAGGAAAGATTTAGGAGGACGCAGTTTCTACCTTGCACCGAAATGAGGAAGATGTGATCTTTTCTGCCTTCAGAAAGAGAGAGAAAAGGCCCATAGGTCGCAGCGTTCAGTAGTATCGTGTGGTATGATTTTCATAATTGTATAACGTTTATAGCAGCTAGAAAGTAACTAATGGCCATTTAAGTTTCTCGAATTGATTTAAATTTAGTATGTCTGTGAATAACCATTGTAAATAGTTTTTCTGAATCCTAAATTAATATTTGGTAATTGTTCAAATATGCCTGCTTACTAAAATGTGCCCCCCCAGACACCTTCCCTAACATAAAAACTCTTTACATAAGTGCTGCAGTATGATTTCGAAGATGAGGGGAAAATTATCTCTTTATGTTTGAATTCTCATTTGAACAGATAAGAATCAGGTTCCTTATTTTAATTATTTAAAAAAATAATAGAATTTTTCTTTAGTTGATCAAGAACTAAAGCACTTACCGACAGAATATTTTCTGTTATAAATAATATCTGGATAAATTACAAAAAAAAACTCCGACACATCTTTGCAACTTTTTAATAATCTACTGTTTTAAAGTTTATGAATGTTTTTCTTCTTTTCGAGGTGGTGGAGTAGATTTTGTCCAATCACCTTGCATTCCTCCCCTCCACAATATCTACAGCATTCATGGACGAAGTTCGGAAAATCTGATCACTTTATTTACACTAACGGAAAAGCGTGATATTCAATAAGTATCCAGTTTTAATGATTTTTGCATTACACCGTTATTTCAGCTGCTTTAGGAATAAGTCATAAAATGGGTGAAACGTGAGAGTTTCTTTATTCACATTGAAAGTAAATACCCTTCTTGTATCAGCCACGATTGAAATTCCAAATGACCTTCGCCCATTTCTAAAAGTAGAAATTAAATACGTCCAAAGCTACGACGCGTTTAATCTCCGTTAGTCGCAATATTTAATAGATACGTAGTACGCAATCTACATGTTTTAGCTCTTTTTAACCGTTTACAATCTGAATTTTTCTTATAGAATACTCATTTAAATTTTAATTCAGACTGCTTTCTACAGTTGTAAAAGAAAAATTATTAAAACCGGATAAACATGTCGCAGAATAGATTTTATATTATCCAGATATACAAATCGCCTTTGGCGACCTGCTGTTTGCCCGTAATATTATTAGCCTGTAACTATTCTTGGCGAATTGGCTGTTATAGAGGCTCAGGACTCTACAAAAGTTTTATTTTGCGATATATCTCGAAAATGGAGAGTCTTGGATGGCAGATGACTATTGATGATATATTTAGACGTCATAAGCTTTCTTCTCTATCTCTACTAATAATAAAGGAGAATGTCTGTCTGTGTCTGTTGGAGATGTACAGAACAGACCGTAGTACGTAGAGCTACCAAATATGGCACAGATATACTTTGGATACTAAAGATGTGCACCTCTGAGCCATTTTTTTCCAAATTTGATTCAAATTAAAATTATTTAAAAATAAATAAAATTTCTCTGTTTCTACCGATAACTTCTGAATGAATTGGTGGAGAACAGAAATTTCTATGTCATTTCAAAGCGCAAAAAATTATCTCTCTAATGATATCAATTAATGTTTTGTAGGGCATTTTATCTATTTTTTAATAATTTTTTATATTCATCAGAATTTTAAGGTCGCTGGTTGCGAGAGTAGTAATTTGACGTAGGGAGGCGGGGCTTAGTAGCTGTAAACAGTATTGCCGCGTGTATCTTCAAAACAAAATTATTATTGATGTAATCGCTTCGGCAGTTCATATACTAAAATTGGAACAATAAGAGAAGATTAAAATGACCCCTGCGCAAGGATGACAAGCAAAATGGTGAAGCGTTTTACATTTTTAACGCTGATCTGGGAAATAAGTTTAAGCTGCCTAGCGTTAAAGAGTTTATTCTAAGTTAGCCCAAAAAATTATTTGCGAATCTCCCTAATATTAAAAATCACTACATGGAAATCGTAAGAGAACCAGATCAATTTTATATAAATAATTCCTCTCTTTTCAGAATTCTTTGTCCCCCCTCCCATTTTTTTCTATACTTCATGGCAACTGCTTCAAACGTTTCTTCGCATGGACTGGATAGCGCAGGCGGTTAGACACGTTTCTCCCACCTTTTACACCGGGTTCAAATATGGCTTGAGCTTTGCCTTCGTCAGCTTTTTCGCATACCTGAAAGGAAACAATAGATTTAAATTCTTCCAATACTCTCATTTTACTTTGGGTTATTTAATTTTATACTATTTTCTTAGTAATTTTTAAATATTTGTTTAGAGTTTTAAAATTCTCTCATCATCCAAATGTTTCTCAAATTTTACAAAATTTTTCTCCACGGCTATTAATTAAGCCTAACAGATAGATTTAGAATGGTAAATTTGGTTTTATTTTATTTATTGTAGTCATTGGCTTTAATCTTAATTATTAATCTTGGCTGTACACTGATTAATGGTGATGTGTGTTTTTATATTCAACTTTGCTCCACAGAGAGAATAACTATTATCCAAATATATGCCTGTTTTAGTTCATTTTTTATCATTTGCTGTTATTTGCTAATTTGTGTTTTTATGGTTTATATTTATTAATAACAGCTCTTTCTGTAGTGCTCAGTGTTCAGAGCTTGCACTGCTGTCAAAGCTGAAAAGACTACTGATTCCTTGTTTGAATAGCTTCCTTTTTATACATTTTCCGAAAAGGTGTGACGCCACATTCAAATCTCTCAAAGGTTCTCTAAATTTTCGTTTCCAGTAGGACCATAATTCTTGAATTTTCTAGAAGCTTCGTTTAGTAGCCTAAATGGTCGTCAAGGTCGATGGTCATTGGCTTAGCTTCCAGTATAACTTCTGCAAAACTCTCTTTCTTGTCATAAGATTAGAATGCCAGGGAAACAAGTTTACAGCTTCGTAAAGATACTCTGAATTGTAAAACATGAATATAAAATAATTCGCATTTAGTTTTACAACCTTTTAAAAGTAACTTTGTCACTGGTGGGGGAATAATGTAATGGCTCTATTGCAGCAAGTGCATTAATTGTAACTTCTAAAAAATTTATTTTATTGCAAATATCATCTTACATATCATTTTCATTTGCTTTTATAATCACCATCAGTATTGTTTCGAAGTAAGAAATAAGATGAGATCAAACATTTATTTTAGCATATTTATTTGATATGCCAAACAAACTTTTCTTTGCTTCTCACGAATTAAGATTGCAACACATGTATGAATCATAGTTACTAGCTATAATGTTCCAAATAAACACATCAAAACACAGTTAAATGCAAAATAACATATTATATTATAAATGAAAGCACGTTAATGAAATTACTCTCAATTCCAATTGTATAAGTGCTTAGTGCATTCAACGTCAGATACAAAAAATACAATGTTTGCCATGTAAAATATATATGATACATCATAGTAACTTCACTAGATTCATATTCATTTGCAAACTACAATGGTTTATTTTTAAACTCAGTGTCAGAAAAAATTCATAGTCATGTAAGAATTTCAAAGTTCATTTTACTCTTTAAAATAGAAAGTTCATAAATTGCTATTATGAAATAATATATATATATATTATCCTCACATCTTTCTTACACCAAAATTTCACAGGAGTCCTCTTAAATTTAGAAGTGTTACTAATGGCTGCAATACTTATATTACAAAATCAGGCAAACTCTTTCAAAAATACATACAGACAGTGATAGAGAATTTAAATAAGCAAAAAGATACAATTATAGTAAATAATAGTGTAGAGATATTAAATGTAATTAAAGATGTAGAAATAACTAGTGTACATACTTTTGACTTCCAGGATTCATTTAATAGTATAGATATTAAAGATTTGACTAATACCCTAGTAAATATACATAAAGATTATGATCTTAAAAAAAGATATTAACATTAATAATCTTAAAAATCTTATAATTTTATTTTAGAACAAGATTAATATCTTTTTTGATAATAAGATTTTCATCAAATTAAAGGATTACCTCAAGGAGGACCAGCTAGTAATAGTTTAGCAAATATTTATCTTCACTACTATGAGAAAGATTTGACTAATTATAGCCATAGTATATTATTCCGATATATAGATGATTTAATATTATTCAATAAAGAAATAGGTCTTAAGCCACATATTGACTTCTATCCTGATTATTTAAAACTTATAAAAACTAATGACAATGAATTAGCTGCATAATTTTTAGATCTAGATATTAAAATCATAGATAATAAATTAGTAACACATATCTTTGATAAAAGAAATGCATTTAGTTTTCAAATTAATAAATTCCCTTTTTGGACTAGTAATCTTAGCATTTCTGTCTTCAAGAATTTAGTAAAAAATTATATAATTAGAAATAATAATTTAGTAAGAGACATTGATATTAGAATCGAGAACATAAGAAATTTTTATTCCATTGCCCTGGATTATGGAATGTCTATAGGTTTTCTAAGAGTATATATAGATAAGAAATATTTATGTCATTTAAAATAAAACACTCATAATGGTTTATAAAAGAATATTTTTATTTCTTTGTTAGTGGGATAGTGTTTTCACACATTCTACTCTTAATGTGTAGTTTTATTCAAATTTGGGTATTGAATTATTTGTTTCAGATTTATTACATAGATGGCGCCAGGATCTTTCATGTGAAAATTTCCTTTTTAATAGACATTTTTGACTATTTTCTAATATTTTCTAGATAACTAAATGTATTACATTTTTTAATATGATTTTGAAAATTTTAATATAGGTATCTTACTAATTCATGATATCAAAAATTAATTATATTATTTGGTCAATTATGCTGATTCATGGTAAGAATTTTGATTGTGGCAACATGTGATGTCAATGTGCGTGGCGGGCTATATTGAAAGAGATGAATTCTGGTAAGTTTAAGAGGAGACACAGATTAGTTTATGTTTAATAAAAAGTATGGGTATTTTATTGAATTATATATTTACTGTCTTTAGTGCAATATCTTAGTGCAATATAATGTTATTTACATATTTTTATCCTGAATTTTAGTCGTTTCTATACAGATATGTTTTATTGTTAGGATTAGTATAAGACTTTTCTTTCTAAATTCTTTCATTTTAGGGTAAATTACCCTGTTTGTTTTTTCAACAACAATAGTAACAAGGATGGTTTGTACAGCAAAATTAATTTAACCTGGCTAAAGCTTGTCCACAGCCAAGCTGCTATATTAGTTGTTGAAAACTCCATTTACTTGGATTGCCTATTTCATTATTTTTAATAACAACAGTGTTCTTTCAATGTTTGCGCCAGTCGAGAACTGGCCGCTCCTCGGCCTACTGTTTGGCGAGTGTTAAGGAAAAAATTGTGTTACAAGCCATACAAATTGCAAACACTGAGGCCTAGTGATAACGAACATCGATTGAATTTTTGTTGCTACATGCTGCAGGCTATGGAAGTGGATGCTATTTGCACCCGACTTGTTTTCAGTGATGAGGCCACTTTCCATTTGAGTGGGAAAGTGAACCGTCATGATGTGCGCATATGGGGCTTAACAATTAACAATATTCTTTATTACAGTAGAGGAGGGTCATATGATTAGTTAGTAGGTATGGATCATATTTGATCACCATGTGAATCGTATTTGATTTACACGGCAAGTTAATTTTGCACGTGCATTTCTATAGGAATAAAAATTGTGAAAAATTTCCCTTTTTTTGACCAAGTGAAACAGTCTCATTGTATATCACTTTATAATTTTTATATGGAGTGCAAGTCAAAGTATCTCATTTTCATCTCAAAAATTCTTAGTAATTATTCTTCTCAAATCATCTGTAAAACCCTTACTGGTCTTCTTATGTTGATTTACTGTAAATATTTATGGTAATATTTTCATTAAATTCATATGTAGATTAAGGTGTTTATTTACGTACAAGTGAGTATAAACTTAATTTGTGTTGAAAAATATCAAGATGATGACGTGTTCACCGAGTCCGATGTAAAAATATCATGTCACTCATATTTCGTAATAATTTGTTTCTAAAACAGTCTATGTGTATCCTTTTCGCTCATGTTATAAAAAGCAAATTATTCCAAATTTAAAAATTTTCTCCTAAGAATGTATAGTGCTTATAATGTAAGAATTTGCATTATCAAAATTAGCAATTATGAAATTAAAGCAAAATTTTAAAAGACGAATGTTGTAAAAAAATAAAGTAATATTTAAAACTATTCCATTTGTAATGTATCTTATAAGTGAAAAAAATTTTGGAATTCGCATCACTTACTAAATATATATTACTAACTTCCGTTTTCTGCTAATTGGTATCTAATAAATTTTTTAAATGAATGCTATGGATGCAGGTATTTCAATAATTTTCTCAATTTTCTCTTTTTTTATAAAAACATTATTAAAAAAATGTTATCGGAAACTGCAATAAACGGTCATATAAAATCAGCAAACTACAGTTGTTATATTGAGTATATGAAGTTTAATCAGAAGAAATCTCTATAAATGTGTATTATGCGTAATGTGAACATACATATGTCCAGTTTTTATGTAGTCTGTCTCTTTGTCCCCAGGAGCAGCTTCGGCGAAATACCCCGTTTTCAGGAAATGAGCTGTCCTCGATAGAAATTTCATTAAAGACTCAAAAAATAAAAATCCGATGTTAGTGTCTATTAGCCCAACGATGATAGGGCATGCGCTATACGCCTGACACAAATTATGGAAATCGGTCAAAAGCATGCTATTTCGTACCGTAAAAAGTCACAAAATGAAACACTGAGAATGTTTCAATTGTAAGTCGTTGTATGTAATTGTTCAAACACTTTCACAAGAATAATTTGAATGGTCTTTTCTCTTATGAATAAGCTGCGGACGAGCGAAAAAAACTGAGTTGTCTGTTGTAATTCTTAAAGCAATATTAATTTCAATGCTGAATTTTAAGAAATCTTTTCAAGTATTTTATTTTTGTTTGGAATCAACACCAAAAATACAACAGGAAATTTTTTTTTCTTCATACAAGATCACATAAATCATTTATTTCCACGTGTTCTTTTCGTTAATAAATAAAAACTGAAGAAATCTGTGTTTTCTTGAATACATATAATATTATTTAAAAATTAGTTGATGTCCCGTTTTGAGGGGAAAAATAGATGGTCACTTTAATTATGCGTAATAGTTATCAAAATGTGGAAATTCAACTCTTATCATCTTAGAAGCGCACATTTTGTGCCAAATGCGTATTTTTCACTTCCGAAGCTCAAGCTAAGGGAGCAGAAATAAATATTTAAGATAACTTATTAATCTATATTAAAAGATTACTTGTGAAATTATTTTATATTGCTCAATAAAATTGAAAAATTAACAGAAAAGTTTAAGAAATACGAAATTGTTTTGAATGTATCTGTCTGTCCACCACGAGAACTCTCGCCACCAAATTATTTAGCTTACGGCGGTTGCTATAGGAACAGGTTATCGTAGAAAGAATCCATTTCTAGTAGGTAGAAGCTCATTCAAATGTGTTTCGCCGCAAACTGACGCAAAGAATATAAAAACTCTGTTCTATAAAAACGTTGGATTCCTCCTATTCGAAATGAATCTTCTCTAGCATAAACAGTTGCTATAGTTACCGCCCTAAGCTAGACAATTTGGCGGCGACAGTTAAAGTACTGGACAAACACTGTCATTATATTCTCACACTATTCTTTAATTTAAGAGCAGTGTTTCTTAAATCTACCTCTAAAACCAGTTGTGTTTTCAGGTGCCGTAAATAAATTGAAATATTATACAGAAATTTTTATTGTATTTAAAGTGGTAATTACTAGAAATTCAACACTTTATAGAGTGTTTTCAGAAGCACCTTCTGATGTATTTGTCAAAGAAGAAATGATCGAAATTACATAAGATCAAGGGAAATCGATACTATTTGGGGTTGACCTTTGTTCAGATTCCGGGGAATTCGGATTATCCGGGAAGTTCGGTAAAATATTCTTGATATACCAAATGCAGTAAAGTATTGACTCTGGTTGTTCTATGAAAGCGTACGGAAAGAGTACGCGGCGATTCGCACGGTCAGTGCCAAACACGATGAGGGTAAAAAAATTATATCTGAGTTTATTTCTACTAATTGAGGTGCTGTATTCACTCTTAAAGATCAATTCGAATGCTTCTTTTAAGCTAGGAATAGACATTAGTTATGTTTCTGATTCGTAATTGTAATTTTTCCTTCATTTTGCAGTAACAAATTATCAGAAAATTAAAAAAATGCTCGAAATATCCAAAATTACGGATTCCCGGGGTTCTACTGTATTAATTCGTACGATCGAGCTAGAAAAGAAAGGCCGCTCGTTCAAGGACGACCTATCACGAACGGGTAATGAACGGCTTTGAGCTGGAACTTTGAAAATTGACGGGTAAGCGGATTGGACAGGAATAATTTTTTTCCATCCAATTGTAATTGCCCATTGTTAAGGATATATACGACTGTGATCAAAAAGTCAGGAATGCTGTCATAAAAAAAGAGCATTAATTTATTGGTCAATATTTATTATACTGCTTTCAAAGTAATCTCCTCCGACAACAGTGCACTACTACCAACGTTCTTTCCAATCCTTAAAACATGCCTCAAAGTTGTTTTCGCAAAATGTATTCAGGATTTGTAGAGACTTTTTCATATTACAACTCAAACCATGGCCACAAACACTCTAAACAATGGCCACGAAGAGACAATCTCAACAGCAGAAATAAGAAAAATATCACAAGGTATAGTGTCAGGTTAATGCAAAGCTTGTAGAATTTTTTGTTTGATTTTTCTTGAATTATTTGTTAGAAATTCCGATTAATAATGGAATATTAGAAATACCTAAGTAATCTCGCAAAATTGCTTGACAGGAGCTGAATGAGATATAAATTTGCTCAATAATATTTCTAAATGTTAAACGACGATGACTAAGAACTAGTTCTTTGATCTGATAGACATGTTGATGATTAGTCGAAGTGGATAGTCAACCACAGCATAATTCATCTACAACGAATTATGTACCTGCTTTGAACATTTTATATCACTGAAGTATTCTTGTTCTAATAAACAGTCATCTTTTAAGGCTTCTTGCAACATATTAAATGTTTTTGTTACCGAAATTGTACTGCGGAAAAAAAATTAATTCATGTTCTTTGCCAAATTACATTTGCAGTTTCGAAAAATCGGAAAATTTAAAATTCTTACCTTATTAAAAACAAATTTATTTTCAGACGATAATATGAAATCAAATGCTGAGAGTTGCCAGATAATTATGTAAGTCGTAAAAAATTGATAAATGTTTACAAAATATATCAGGTACATATGTATTTTAAATAAAACATTCTCTATACTTTTTAATCACATTAGTATAAATGGAGTTAAGGACAAATGTACTTCCGTCAACAGGTCAGAAAATGAGGTCATGGTCCCCGTACGGGACCTAATCTCTAGAATTGATGTTGATGTTCGTAGTATAGTTTTCCTTCCTACCTCTCTATCAACATTAAATGTCGCGCTTATTTCCTAGACACTCTATTGTCAAATATCAATTTTTAAGAGGGTAATTATTGCAATTAGGTTCTAATAATGTAAGGGTTAAGAAATAGAATTATTTTAAACAAACTTTTATTAAAAAAAGAATGAAAACGACGTATATATTTAAGCGGGAATATTGGTACGAGAATATAAAGTTTTTTCCCTTACATGTTAAACTTATGACAACAACGAGGGTGTTTACTAGAAGCCAAGCCAATGAACTTCAACTTTGAAGACAAAACGAAACCTCTCGAAAATTCATGAATTTTGGTTCTATTTCTACTAGGAGTGAAAATATACAGAATCTTCAAGAGATTACTTTGTGACGTCATTTCCTGTTCGAAAAGATATGAAATGCAAGCTTACAAACCAAAGATGAGTCTCTTGTAGCATGTCAGCAGTGTAAGAATTTGAACTGATAAAGACATTGAGAACTATTGAAAGCACTGCAACTGATATTTATTAGTGATCTGCTGCCTATTTGAGTTATCAATTTATAAAATTACTGCTTAGTTTTGTTACCTGTGCTACGTTTTGTTTTTTGGAATATTTGTCAAAAAATAGTAATTTAATTTTTTATTATGCTGCTCGTTGTACTGCATCCACGTACATCCCGCAGAAGATTTCTAGTCAGAAGTGGGGTCTGGATTTTCCTGTGAATGCCTGTGACCAGAGGTTTGGATGAAAAATTTGAGAAGCTGTTCCCCAAGACGGCAGAGATGAAATCCGGATTGGAAAAGAAAATGGAATCTAGAAAGGAAGATTTACGATCCGGGTAAGAGGGAATGGAACATATTTACGAAGAAATGAAGAAAAGAATGGATCAGGGACAAGCAGAAATGAAGAATCTAATCCAGATTATGCAAGAAATGAATTAAGAATTAAAGAGCGAAGTTCAAAGGAAACCCGACAAAGTAGAAGGAAAAGTTCAAAGGAGGATCGAGTTCAAGAAAAGATTGAGGAGGTGGAAGACAACGTTAAGGGGAAGGTCGGTAACTCAAGAAGAGACATTATGAGTTTGAGAACAGACCGAATAGTTTCCAGGCAAGTCCAGAACTTATGTATTCCTGACAGACAATCAAAACCTTGTAAACCTTGAGATCTCAACCTTCAAGTAGTGGCCACCAATGTGGAGCGACTAATGAGCGTGGTATACGCCGAGTACCCTCTGGATTATCGGGAAAGCTTAGTAGCCTAGTGTTTCGTCAACGCTATCACAGGCGATAGATGTTGAGAATTTGTAATCAGATCTTGCATATAGCATGAAGTATGAGGCTGCAGATACTTCTTCCAAGATCTCCGGGCACGCAAGACGGAATGAGGCACAGGATGATGTCGGTAAGGGAAAAGAGGATAAATTTGAATCTCTATTGAAAGCATTGGGAAAATTACTCCACAGTCTTGCTTTTGAACAGAACGCTCCTCGACGAAATCCGAACGTGATTTGTTGTAAGTGCTATGAATCGGCGCACGTACATAGAGAGTAGCAAGCGAATTACGTTCATCCAGGAAATCTAACTTTCGGCCGTCTTGCAGAGCGAAGATTACCTTCTCTGAAAAAAGCGCATGAAGAAGGAATGAAAGATTCCTTACTTAGTGGAGATAAAAACGCACTCTGCCTAGAAGGATCGGTTCATTTTATCCCTTGTTTTATGTAGGTGGACACAGGTACAGATGCAACTCTTTTAAGAGCAGACCTGGCCCGGAAACGCGACTTATTTACAGGATTCCTTATATTTCTTTTAAGACTTCTACTGGCGAAAAAGCAGAGATACTTAGGAAACTGGATAAAATCAATGCAATATGGATCCAGAATATTCCACCACAGAGCCTTGTTTTGAATGCAAACCTAAGAAAAGGAAGCATTGTTTGAAAACATTCCAATTAAGTTCTTTACACCAGTTTTAAATTTAAGATATGCGTTTCTTAAAAGACTTCATTCTGATAACCAGTCACATCTTACTAACAAGAATTAAAATTTTTATGACATTTTTTGTATACTTAAAGTGGTAATTACTAGATATTCAACCCTGCAATATGTATTTGTCAACGAACGTAATTTGCTTCTTTTATCGTTCTGGACGATGGAAATTACTAATTCCTTAGATAGAACGAGAAGAGCCCGGGATTTCGTGAAAGACCAAAAACGAACGAAACCTTGGGCGAAAATGTGTGATGAACGGTTTAAAGCTCGAACTGTTAATTCTGACAAGCAAATGGATTGGACAGCAATAATTTTTAATTCAGCCAATTACAGCCACTGACTGTTAAGAAGTATACCTCTGCAATATATATATATAACATAATCAACATAAACATTAATAATTCAAAAAATGCGAAGGTAAAAATACGAGGAGAGAAAATGCCGAGAGTTCTTATAGGGAGAAAATAATCAAAAGGGGAAAGTTAATCTAAAACTCAAACGCAACGAATGCGCAATATGCTGAAATTCAAGAAGATTTGTGGAAAATATCAATGACATGAGAATCAAACAATGTAAAATTTAAATGGATAAACAAAGACTGTAGATAATCGGTAAAAGCGTACAGATGCTCATCAGGGGTAAATAAGTGAAATCTATACGAGTCGCTAAAAATTAGAGAAATCATAATGCTTTCTGCGAACAGTGTTAGCATAACGCTGAAAACACTGCCTTCACCCCGCGCATTATGATAGACCAAGAATTCGAATGAAATACCAAATATTAAAAATTATTTTGCGTACCTAAAACTGAGGGATGCTGCCAACGGGAGATAGGACAAAGAACTGAACGGAACGCGTCGTGAAAGGTCCAGATGTTTGCGAAATATCAAGTTACTTTCTTCTGCACCAAACTTCTAAGGTTAGGGGGGAGTTTCCATTAAGATTTAGATACCGATGGAAACAAAGATGAAAGCGATCAAAATTGAGAAAACGATGAAGATTAAAGATATGATGATAAAAAAGGAAAAATGATATATTAGGAAATATAATAAATATCTATTAAGAATATGAGACCGCATGTTTCCTACCAGATATGAAAAAAATCATAAATATTCATTATTGGCTGAAAAATTCAGTTTTTTCTTACTCTTTGAAATTTCAAAAAACTGACATTGTTAGTTAAGCGACGATATATAGAGAAACTTATTTAAAATTTCCTGTTGAATACCGTTACGATTCAGAACGATATCGGCATTGCAGCGAACTGAATTTCAGGTGCTATGTAAAAGAAACAAAAGGATGAGGGCTTTTACACAAATTTATATCTGATAAGACTGAATTTTCGCATGTGTATTAAACATATTTCTAACCTTTATACAATTCAATATAACTATGGATGATTCAAATGTTAAATACATTAAATAATTTTTTTTAACAAGAACTTTCTCTCCCCTCTGAACTTTTCATTTAAATGCTCCCGGACATCCGCCCCTGTACCAGAGCAGCCTTCATTCATGTTTATACATAAGGTACCATTATCATTCCTGTTAAAATTCGAACATCAACAGACATATGTATGTATATATGTATGTCCTTCTATCTTCTCACGAACCACTGAATCCTGAAACAAGCAAAAAGTACCAAAAGAAAGGAAATAATCCAAGGAATCCATTTCAAGCATTGAAATTCTGAAATTACAATTAGTTAAAAAGATATTAATTAAAAACGCGTAAATGAATGAAATATAGTGCCGTCATCTATCGGCAGCTCCTATAACTATCTGTCACATCGGTTGTTCTTGCATCTGGGTTTGTATAAAAGGTTTTCTTTTTTTCTTTTTTAGGTAGCTTCCGAATTTTGGAGTTTTTATTTATAAACATCGGGAAGAAAATCGTTTTCCTGCATTTTTCTCTCTCTATTTTTGTCGTACGGTGTTTCGCAACATTTAAGTTTATTGGGGAAAATATTTATTAATTTTTATCCGTTTTTTTTCATTATTATTCAAATACGGGCAAGGCGAAAATATATGTTTCCGGTGTTTAATTTATTAGTTTGGTGTACTATTAAATCGTTTATCCTTTATGTCTTTTATTTCTTTGTATTTTTCTTTTGCAAAACAAATAGTATGCTAATCTGTTTTAATTTATAAACATAGGAATTCTCGCCTTTTTATTCAAACCCTACTGTTTTTAGGTAGCAAAAAGGCTAGAATTGAAAATTTTAATCCAAGAAGAGAGGACTCAAAACAGATTTACGTTTGTTGGGGAAGCTTAGTAGCAATATTTGTAGGGAAAAAAAAGAGAGTCAGGCATATGAAAAAATGTGGATCCCGAGGAACGTTGGGTTATTAAAAAAATTTTAATTAAACAATATTAGATTCAAAGGAGATTTACGATTTTGGGAAAATTAGTGACAATGTTTGTAGAAAAAATAAACCGGAGGCGGGCATATGAAAATAAAGTAATAAAAAGACTAGATTTGAAAGAATATTTCCGTTTGTTGAGGAAAGTAAGTGACAATATTTGTTGAAAAAAAACTTAGGCGGGCATACGAAAAAGTATGGATCCCTAGGCGTCGCGTGACCACACTTCTTCTCTCCACCAGGGAATGACGCATTATTCGAGACAGCCCGTGCAACGCCGGGCCAAACAGCTAGTTTCATTTAGAATCTGTTTAATTTATAAGGTTTTTGCAAAATTTACTGATTTAGTTTTTAATTGCACTTTTTGTTCTAATTATTTAAGGCAATTTTGATTAAGAATGATATTTTTACATTTGTTTATTACTATATTTACTAATGTTTACAATATAAATTTTATTTTCTTTTTAATAATTTTATGACTTAGTTCTTTTATGCATAATTTGATTGGAAATAAAAGATTTTTCATTAATATTTGTGTCATTCCATTAATATATCCATTCCATTAATAAGTTTATTATTATTCAGTATTCGTTAAAATTTTAGCGAGAAACCAGTATGATTATATAGCTTTCAGTGGCGAATCCAGGGGGGCTATCGGGCTACAGCCCCCCCCCCCCCCAGAGCTAACTAAAATTCTTGATTATATTTAAAATCACTACAACTGTTTGTCTTAATTTTCATTTGTAAAAAAATAATAAAATCGTGACAACATTGCTTTCTGGCTTGACGGGCTCAAAAATTTTCCTACTTTTCTAGTCATGCCAGTACTTGTAGCGTTGACTCGGTCGAGAATATTTTTTGTCTAGTTATTTAATTGTATTTTTTTATTAAATTATCTAAAGTATTGTAGTTTTAATTATGATTCTTATTGTCAGTTGAGGAACGTCTGTAAAGTTGAAGTGTTTTGGTTTACATAAGCCATGAGGTTTAAAATTCGACACTAACAAAAATTTTATGACCTCAGCCCCCCCCCCCCCAGACACGAATCCTGGTCTCGCCACTGATAGCTTTTGTATATTCGTTATATTATTTTTGTTAAACTAGCGAAACTTAATTTTTTTAAATAAAAACATCTTTAAAACTAAAATAAATTCTTCATGTATTAACATTTTTTTATAATTTTCTTCTGATAAACTGATAATATCTACTTGATTTTAGAATGCTGTAATAGAGTTTCAAAGAAATTTCTAATTTCTCTCTTATGAAATTAGATGTTACCATTTGAGACTAAATCAAACTAGTGACAGATTTCTTTCAGTAAACACTTAAGAAGACTATGGTAATGGTACTGAATTCAATGAAACTGTACGGTTTGTACGAAAACTCCACAGTATAAACGTCGAAGAACATTCACAAACGAAAAGAACTCAATTTTATATTTGGGTATTACCAGTCTGAAATATTTTTCAATCCACACTCATTAAATTCTTATATGTAATAACAGTAAATCAGTAAAATTTAAACATTTGACTGAGCAGGAAAAATACCGAAACATTCATTCACAATTTAATTTGACACGTTCATTGCAATAAAATAGAAATTGTTAAAAACTCCCTTTGATTGAAAAAGTGAAACAGTCTCCTTGTAATCACTTTATTAATATGGAGTGAAAATCAGCGTCTCATTTTCATCTGAAAAATCCTTAATAGTTTTCCAAAGTTGCTTCACTGTGAATATTTATGTTAATTTTTTCATTAAAGAGATATGTAGATTAAATTAATGATTTTTATATATACTAAAGCGACAATATAGATAATTTCTATTAAAAACTATCATGCCACTCAAATTTAGAAATAATTTGTTTAGAAAAGGCTTGTATATCCTTTTCACTCATGTTATACAAAGCCAATTATTCAAAATTTAAACTTTTTCTTCTAAAAACTTACTCTGTTTATAATATAAGAATTTGCGTTATCAAAATTAGGAATTATGAAGTTGAAATCAAATTAAAAACATTAAATGTTATAAAGTAACTAAAGTTATATTTAAAATTATTCCATTTCCAATGTTGTATATTGAGAATGGAATAATATATAAGTGAAACAAATTTTAGAATTCGCATCGCTTACTAAATTCGACAGACTTGTGTTTTATGTCAATTTATATCTTACACATATTTAAAGAAAATGCTATATTAGTAGAAAAATAGTTTTAACTAAAAATATTCAGTAATTTTCTGAATTATCTCTTTGATTTATAAAAACACAATGAATATTTGTTTGCTTTTGCAACTCAAGCTAAGAAAGCGCAAATAAGTACTTAAAGTTACTTATTAATGTATCAGAGGCGGCCCGAGCAAACCGGCAACTGTCCGTGGCGCCAAAGCGGGAGCGTGAAAGAGAAAAAAAAAATGTTTTAATAGGCATGAGAACTAAGAAAAAATGGCAGATAATTTCACTTTAGAATTGGCGGCCTCTTCCTTTATTCTGAATAATATCATCAAAACTTGTGAGAAGTTCTAAACGCCACACTACCATCACTGGCGGTTTTCCTCACAGGTGCCAGAGGCGCTCGCTTCCTGCCTCAAGACTCAGGAAGGGAGGCTCAAAATCTAGTCGCCGTACATGGCAGTGGTAAACCGGCGGTTAATTTACGACATTAGGTTGAGACAGTATTCTGAAAAAAGCTGACTTCAAATTGTCATAATTTGCCACTATCCCCCCCCACACACACACATACCATTCATCAAACGAGGTCTCGTGGGAAAGTACACCTATTAACACAAGATATTGCACAGTATCTCCCACAATGTTTGATATTTTGAATGCCATACAATA
>BGPR01033409.1:0-16991 GCA_013235015.1 Araneus ventricosus | reverse complement strand
AACAACATAATTTGAAAAACAGATATTATTAACAAAGTATAATTTTTATTTTATTAATTAATGTTTTAATTGACGACATTTGAGCTTTCACCACCTCTGCAAAGCTCCAGACCAGACCAATGGGAGGATATTTGATCATTACGAATGATTTAACCTCAAACAGGCCCCATAAAAGGTGGATCTTCGGTATAATGGGGTTTCGAACTTGGGACTCCCATAGCCTATACCTTACTGGGCCACCGAGACCGAGAACGGTAATTGCTCAATACGCATACCCAAGTGCTTGGTCACCGGAGGAAAGATTTAGGAGGACGCAGTTTCTACCTTGCACCGAAATGAGGAAGATGTGATCTTTTCTGCCTTCAGAAAGAGAGAGAAAAGGCCCATAGGTCGCAGCGTTCAGTAGTATCGTGTGGTATGATTTTCATAATTGTATAACGTTTATAGCAGCTAGAAAGTAACTAATGGCCATTTAAGTTTCTCGAATTGATTTAAATTTAGTATGTCTGTGAATAACCATTGTAAATAGTTTTTCTGACTCCTAAATTAATATTTGGTAATTGTTCAAATATGCCTGCTTACTAAAATGTGCCCCCCCAGACACCTTCCCTAACATAAAAACTCTTTACATAAGTGCTGCAGTATGATTTCGAAGATGAGGGGAAAATTATCTCTTTATGTTTGAATTCTCATTTGAACAGATAAGAATCAGGTTCCTTATTTTAATTATTTAAAAAAATAATAGAATTTTTCTTTAGTTGATCAAGAACTAAAGCACTTACCGACAGAATATTTTCTGTTATAAATAATATCTGGATAAATTACAAAAAAAAACTCCGACACATCTTTGCAACTTTTTAATAATCTACTGTTTTAAAGTTTATGAATGTTTTTCTTCTTTTCGAGGTGGTGGAGTAGATTTTGTCCAATCACCTTGCATTCCTCCCCTCCACAATATCTACAGCATTCATGGACGAAGTTCGGAAAATCTGATCACTTTATTTACACTAACGGAAAAGCGTGATATTCAATAAGTATCCAGTTTTAATGATTTTTGCATTACACCGTTATTTCAGCTGCTTTAGGAATAAGTCATAAAATGGGTGAAACGTGAGAGTTTCTTTATTCACATTGAAAGTAAATACCCTTCTTGTATCAGCCACGATTGAAATTCCAAATGACCTTCGCCCATTTCTAAAAGTAGAAATTAAATACGTCCAAAGCTACGACGCGTTTAATCTCCGTTAGTCGCAATATTTAATAGATACGTAGTACGCAATCTACATGTTTTAGCTCTTTTTAACCGTTTACAATCTGAATTTTTCTTATAGAATACTCATTTAAATTTTAATTCAGACTGCTTTCTACAGTTGTAAAAGAAAAATTATTAAAACCGGATAAACATGTCGCAGAATAGATTTTATATTATCCAGATATACAAATCGCCTTTGGCGACCTGCTGTTTGCCCGTAATATTATTAGCCTGTAACTATTCTTGGCGAATTGGCTGTTATAGAGGCTCAGGACTCTACAAAAGTTTTATTTTGCGATATATCTCGAAAATGGAGAGTCTTGGATGGCAGATGACTATTGATGATATATTTAGACGTCATAAGCTTTCTTCTCTATCTCTACTAATAATAAAGGAGAATGTCTGTCTGTGTCTGTTGGAGATGTACAGAACAGACCGTAGTACGTAGAGCTACCAAATATGGCACAGATATACTTTGGATACTAAAGATGTGCACCTCTGAGCCATTTTTTTCCAAATTTGATTCAAATTAAAATTATTTAAAAATAAATAAAATTTCTCTGTTTCTACCGATAACTTCTGAATGAATTGGTGGAGAACAGAAATTTCTATGTCATTTCAAAGCGCAAAAAATTATCTCTCTAATGATATCAATTAATGTTTTGTAGGGCATTTTATCTATTTTTTAATAATTTTTTATATTCATCAGAATTTTAAGGTCGCTGGTTGCGAGAGTAGTAATTTGACGTAGGGAGGCGGGGCTTAGTAGCTGTAAACAGTATTGCCGCGTGTATCTTCAAAACAAAATTATTATTGATGTAATCGCTTCGGCAGTTCATATACTAAAATTGGAACAATAAGAGAAGATTAAAATGACCCCTGCGCAAGGATGACAAGCAAAATGGTGAAGCGTTTTACATTTTTAACGCTGATCTGGGAAATAAGTTTAAGCTGCCTAGCGTTAAAGAGTTTATTCTAAGTTAGCCCAAAAAATTATTTGCGAATCTCCCTAATATTAAAAATCACTACATGGAAATCGTAAGAGAACCAGATCAATTTTATATAAATAATTCCTCTCTTTTCAGAATTCTTTGTCCCCCCTCCCATTTTTTTCTATACTTCATGGCAACTGCTTCAAACGTTTCTTCGCATGGACTGGATAGCGCAGGCGGTTAGACACGTTTCTCCCACCTTTTACACCGGGTTCAAATATGGCTTGAGCTTTGCCTTCGTCAGCTTTTTCGCATACCTGAAAGGAAACAATAGATTTAAATTCTTCCAATACTCTCATTTTACTTTGGGTTATTTAATTTTATACTATTTTCTTAGTAATTTTTAAATATTTGTTTAGAGTTTTAAAATTCTCTCATCATCCAAATGTTTCTCAAATTTTACAAAATTTTTCTCCACGGCTATTAATTAAGCCTAACAGATAGATTTAGAATGGTAAATTTGGTTTTATTTTATTTATTGTAGTCATTGGCTTTAATCTTAATTATTAATCTTGGCTGTACACTGATTAATGGTGATGTGTGTTTTTATATTCAACTTTGCTCCACAGAGAGAATAACTATTATCCAAATATATGCCTGTTTTAGTTCATTTTTTATCATTTGCTGTTATTTGCTAATTTGTGTTTTTATGGTTTATATTTATTAATAACAGCTCTTTCTGTAGTGCTCAGTGTTCAGAGCTTGCACTGCTGTCAAAGCTGAAAAGACTACTGATTCCTTGTTTGAATAGCTTCCTTTTTATACATTTTCCGAAAAGGTGTGACGCCACATTCAAATCTCTCAAAGGTTCTCTAAATTTTCGTTTCCAGTAGGACCATAATTCTTGAATTTTCTAGAAGCTTCGTTTAGTAGCCTAAATGGTCGTCAAGGTCGATGGTCATTGGCTTAGCTTCCAGTATAACTTCTGCAAAACTCTCTTTCTTGTCATAAGATTAGAATGCCAGGGAAACAAGTTTACAGCTTCGTAAAGATACTCTGAATTGTAAAACATGAATATAAAATAATTCGCATTTAGTTTTACAACCTTTTAAAAGTAACTTTGTCACTGGTGGGGGAATAATGTAATGGCTCTATTGCAGCAAGTGCATTAATTGTAACTTCTAAAAAATTTATTTTATTGCAAATATCATCTTACATATCATTTTCATTTGCTTTTATAATCACCATCAGTATTGTTTCGAAGTAAGAAATAAGATGAGATCAAACATTTATTTTAGCATATTTATTTGATATGCCAAACAAACTTTTCTTTGCTTCTCACGAATTAAGATTGCAACACATGTATGAATCATAGTTACTAGCTATAATGTTCCAAATAAACACATCAAAACACAGTTAAATGCAAAATAACATATTATATTATAAATGAAAGCACGTTAATGAAATTACTCTCAATTCCAATTGTATAAGTGCTTAGTGCATTCAACGTCAGATACAAAAAATACAATGTTTGCCATGTAAAATATATATGATACATCATAGTAACTTCACTAGATTCATATTCATTTGCAAACTACAATGGTTTATTTTTAAACTCAGTGTCAGAAAAAATTCATAGTCATGTAAGAATTTCAAAGTTCATTTTACTCTTTAAAATAGAAAGTTCATAAATTGCTATTATGAAATAATATATATATATATTATCCTCACATCTTTCTTACACCAAAATTTCACAGGAGTCCTCTTAAATTTAGAAGTGTTACTAATGGCTGCAATACTTATATTACAAAATCAGGCAAACTCTTTCAAAAATACATACAGACAGTGATAGAGAATTTAAATAAGCAAAAAGATACAATTATAGTAAATAATAGTGTAGAGATATTAAATGTAATTAAAGATGTAGAAATAACTAGTGTACATACTTTTGACTTCCAGGATTCATTTAATAGTATAGATATTAAAGATTTGACTAATACCCTAGTAAATATACATAAAGATTATGATCTTAAAAAAAGATATTAACATTAATAATCTTAAAAATCTTATAATTTTATTTTAGAACAAGATTAATATCTTTTTTGATAATAAGATTTTCATCAAATTAAAGGATTACCTCAAGGAGGACCAGCTAGTAATAGTTTAGCAAATATTTATCTTCACTACTATGAGAAAGATTTGACTAATTATAGCCATAGTATATTATTCCGATATATAGATGATTTAATATTATTCAATAAAGAAATAGGTCTTAAGCCACATATTGACTTCTATCCTGATTATTTAAAACTTATAAAAACTAATGACAATGAATTAGCTGCATAATTTTTAGATCTAGATATTAAAATCATAGATAATAAATTAGTAACACATATCTTTGATAAAAGAAATGCATTTAGTTTTCAAATTAATAAATTCCCTTTTTGGACTAGTAATCTTAGCATTTCTGTCTTCAAGAATTTAGTAAAAAATTATATAATTAGAAATAATAATTTAGTAAGAGACATTGATATTAGAATCGAGAACATAAGAAATTTTTATTCCATTGCCCTGGATTATGGAATGTCTATAGGTTTTCTAAGAGTATATATAGATAAGAAATATTTATGTCATTTAAAATAAAACACTCATAATGGTTTATAAAAGAATATTTTTATTTCTTTGTTAGTGGGATAGTGTTTTCACACATTCTACTCTTAATGTGTAGTTTTATTCAAATTTGGGTATTGAATTATTTGTTTCAGATTTATTACATAGATGGCGCCAGGATCTTTCATGTGAAAATTTCCTTTTTAATAGACATTTTTGACTATTTTCTAATATTTTCTAGATAACTAAATGTATTACATTTTTTAATATGATTTTGAAAATTTTAATATAGGTATCTTACTAATTCATGATATCAAAAATTAATTATATTATTTGGTCAATTATGCTGATTCATGGTAAGAATTTTGATTGTGGCAACATGTGATGTCAATGTGCGTGGCGGGCTATATTGAAAGAGATGAATTCTGGTAAGTTTAAGAGGAGACACAGATTAGTTTATGTTTAATAAAAAGTATGGGTATTTTATTGAATTATATATTTACTGTCTTTAGTGCAATATCTTAGTGCAATATAATGTTATTTACATATTTTTATCCTGAATTTTAGTCGTTTCTATACAGATATGTTTTATTGTTAGGATTAGTATAAGACTTTTCTTTCTAAATTCTTTCATTTTAGGGTAAATTACCCTGTTTGTTTTTTCAACAACAATAGTAACAAGGATGGTTTGTACAGCAAAATTAATTTAACCTGGCTAAAGCTTGTCCACAGCCAAGCTGCTATATTAGTTGTTGAAAACTCCATTTACTTGGATTGCCTATTTCATTATTTTTAATAACAACAGTGTTCTTTCAATGTTTGCGCCAGTCGAGAACTGGCCGCTCCTCGGCCTACTGTTTGGCGAGTGTTAAGGAAAAAATTGTGTTACAAGCCATACAAATTGCAAACACTGAGGCCTAGTGATAACGAACATCGATTGAATTTTTGTTGCTACATGCTGCAGGCTATGGAAGTGGATGCTATTTGCACCCGACTTGTTTTCAGTGATGAGGCCACTTTCCATTTGAGTGGGAAAGTGAACCGTCATGATGTGCGCATATGGGGCTTAACAATTAACAATATTCTTTATTACAGTAGAGGAGGGTCATATGATTAGTTAGTAGGTATGGATCATATTTGATCACCATGTGAATCGTATTTGATTTACACGGCAAGTTAATTTTGCACGTGCATTTCTATAGGAATAAAAATTGTGAAAAATTTCCCTTTTTTTGACCAAGTGAAACAGTCTCATTGTATATCACTTTATAATTTTTATATGGAGTGCAAGTCAAAGTATCTCATTTTCATCTCAAAAATTCTTAGTAATTATTCTTCTCAAATCATCTGTAAAACCCTTACTGGTCTTCTTATGTTGATTTACTGTAAATATTTATGGTAATATTTTCATTAAATTCATATGTAGATTAAGGTGTTTATTTACGTACAAGTGAGTATAAACTTAATTTGTGTTGAAAAATATCAAGATGATGACGTGTTCACCGAGTCCGATGTAAAAATATCATGTCACTCATATTTCGTAATAATTTGTTTCTAAAACAGTCTATGTGTATCCTTTTCGCTCATGTTATAAAAAGCAAATTATTCCAAATTTAAAAATTTTCTCCTAAGAATGTATAGTGCTTATAATGTAAGAATTTGCATTATCAAAATTAGCAATTATGAAATTAAAGCAAAATTTTAAAAGACGAATGTTGTAAAAAAATAAAGTAATATTTAAAACTATTCCATTTGTAATGTATCTTATAAGTGAAAAAAATTTTGGAATTCGCATCACTTACTAAATATATATTACTAACTTCCGTTTTCTGCTAATTGGTATCTAATAAATTTTTTAAATGAATGCTATGGATGCAGGTATTTCAATAATTTTCTCAATTTTCTCTTTTTTTATAAAAACATTATTAAAAAAATGTTATCGGAAACTGCAATAAACGGTCATATAAAATCAGCAAACTACAGTTGTTATATTGAGTATATGAAGTTTAATCAGAAGAAATCTCTATAAATGTGTATTATGCGTAATGTGAACATACATATGTCCAGTTTTTATGTAGTCTGTCTCTTTGTCCCCAGGAGCAGCTTCGGCGAAATACCCCGTTTTCAGGAAATGAGCTGTCCTCGATAGAAATTTCATTAAAGACTCAAAAAATAAAAATCCGATGTTAGTGTCTATTAGCCCAACGATGATAGGGCATGCGCTATACGCCTGACACAAATTATGGAAATCGGTCAAAAGCATGCTATTTCGTACCGTAAAAAGTCACAAAATGAAACACTGAGAATGTTTCAATTGTAAGTCGTTGTATGTAATTGTTCAAACACTTTCACAAGAATAATTTGAATGGTCTTTTCTCTTATGAATAAGCTGCGGACGAGCGAAAAAAACTGAGTTGTCTGTTGTAATTCTTAAAGCAATATTAATTTCAATGCTGAATTTTAAGAAATCTTTTCAAGTATTTTATTTTTGTTTGGAATCAACACCAAAAATACAACAGGAAATTTTTTTTTCTTCATACAAGATCACATAAATCATTTATTTCCACGTGTTCTTTTCGTTAATAAATAAAAACTGAAGAAATCTGTGTTTTCTTGAATACATATAATATTATTTAAAAATTAGTTGATGTCCCGTTTTGAGGGGAAAAATAGATGGTCACTTTAATTATGCGTAATAGTTATCAAAATGTGGAAATTCAACTCTTATCATCTTAGAAGCGCACATTTTGTGCCAAATGCGTATTTTTCACTTCCGAAGCTCAAGCTAAGGGAGCAGAAATAAATATTTAAGATAACTTATTAATCTATATTAAAAGATTACTTGTGAAATTATTTTATATTGCTCAATAAAATTGAAAAATTAACAGAAAAGTTTAAGAAATACGAAATTGTTTTGAATGTATCTGTCTGTCCACCACGAGAACTCTCGCCACCAAATTATTTAGCTTACGGCGGTTGCTATAGGAACAGGTTATCGTAGAAAGAATCCATTTCTAGTAGGTAGAAGCTCATTCAAATGTGTTTCGCCGCAAACTGACGCAAAGAATATAAAAACTCTGTTCTATAAAAACGTTGGATTCCTCCTATTCGAAATGAATCTTCTCTAGCATAAACAGTTGCTATAGTTACCGCCCTAAGCTAGACAATTTGGCGGCGACAGTTAAAGTACTGGACAAACACTGTCATTATATTCTCACACTATTCTTTAATTTAAGAGCAGTGTTTCTTAAATCTACCTCTAAAACCAGTTGTGTTTTCAGGTGCCGTAAATAAATTGAAATATTATACAGAAATTTTTATTGTATTTAAAGTGGTAATTACTAGAAATTCAACACTTTATAGAGTGTTTTCAGAAGCACCTTCTGATGTATTTGTCAAAGAAGAAATGATCGAAATTACATAAGATCAAGGGAAATCGATACTATTTGGGGTTGACCTTTGTTCAGATTCCGGGGAATTCGGATTATCCGGGAAGTTCGGTAAAATATTCTTGATATACCAAATGCAGTAAAGTATTGACTCTGGTTGTTCTATGAAAGCGTACGGAAAGAGTACGCGGCGATTCGCACGGTCAGTGCCAAACACGATGAGGGTAAAAAAATTATATCTGAGTTTATTTCTACTAATTGAGGTGCTGTATTCACTCTTAAAGATCAATTCGAATGCTTCTTTTAAGCTAGGAATAGACATTAGTTATGTTTCTGATTCGTAATTGTAATTTTTCCTTCATTTTGCAGTAACAAATTATCAGAAAATTAAAAAAATGCTCGAAATATCCAAAATTACGGATTCCCGGGGTTCTACTGTATTAATTCGTACGATCGAGCTAGAAAAGAAAGGCCGCTCGTTCAAGGACGACCTATCACGAACGGGTAATGAACGGCTTTGAGCTGGAACTTTGAAAATTGACGGGTAAGCGGATTGGACAGGAATAATTTTTTTCCATCCAATTGTAATTGCCCATTGTTAAGGATATATACGACTGTGATCAAAAAGTCAGGAATGCTGTCATAAAAAAAGAGCATTAATTTATTGGTCAATATTTATTATACTGCTTTCAAAGTAATCTCCTCCGACAACAGTGCACTACTACCAACGTTCTTTCCAATCCTTAAAACATGCCTCAAAGTTGTTTTCGCAAAATGTATTCAGGATTTGTAGAGACTTTTTCATATTACAACTCAAACCATGGCCACAAACACTCTAAACAATGGCCACGAAGAGACAATCTCAACAGCAGAAATAAGAAAAATATCACAAGGTATAGTGTCAGGTTAATGCAAAGCTTGTAGAATTTTTTGTTTGATTTTTCTTGAATTATTTGTTAGAAATTCCGATTAATAATGGAATATTAGAAATACCTAAGTAATCTCGCAAAATTGCTTGACAGGAGCTGAATGAGATATAAATTTGCTCAATAATATTTCTAAATGTTAAACGACGATGACTAAGAACTAGTTCTTTGATCTGATAGACATGTTGATGATTAGTCGAAGTGGATAGTCAACCACAGCATAATTCATCTACAACGAATTATGTACCTGCTTTGAACATTTTATATCACTGAAGTATTCTTGTTCTAATAAACAGTCATCTTTTAAGGCTTCTTGCAACATATTAAATGTTTTTGTTACCGAAATTGTACTGCGGAAAAAAAATTAATTCATGTTCTTTGCCAAATTACATTTGCAGTTTCGAAAAATCGGAAAATTTAAAATTCTTACCTTATTAAAAACAAATTTATTTTCAGACGATAATATGAAATCAAATGCTGAGAGTTGCCAGATAATTATGTAAGTCGTAAAAAATTGATAAATGTTTACAAAATATATCAGGTACATATGTATTTTAAATAAAACATTCTCTATACTTTTTAATCACATTAGTATAAATGGAGTTAAGGACAAATGTACTTCCGTCAACAGGTCAGAAAATGAGGTCATGGTCCCCGTACGGGACCTAATCTCTAGAATTGATGTTGATGTTCGTAGTATAGTTTTCCTTCCTACCTCTCTATCAACATTAAATGTCGCGCTTATTTCCTAGACACTCTATTGTCAAATATCAATTTTTAAGAGGGTAATTATTGCAATTAGGTTCTAATAATGTAAGGGTTAAGAAATAGAATTATTTTAAACAAACTTTTATTAAAAAAAGAATGAAAACGACGTATATATTTAAGCGGGAATATTGGTACGAGAATATAAAGTTTTTTCCCTTACATGTTAAACTTATGACAACAACGAGGGTGTTTACTAGAAGCCAAGCCAATGAACTTCAACTTTGAAGACAAAACGAAACCTCTCGAAAATTCATGAATTTTGGTTCTATTTCTACTAGGAGTGAAAATATACAGAATCTTCAAGAGATTACTTTGTGACGTCATTTCCTGTTCGAAAAGATATGAAATGCAAGCTTACAAACCAAAGATGAGTCTCTTGTAGCATGTCAGCAGTGTAAGAATTTGAACTGATAAAGACATTGAGAACTATTGAAAGCACTGCAACTGATATTTATTAGTGATCTGCTGCCTATTTGAGTTATCAATTTATAAAATTACTGCTTAGTTTTGTTACCTGTGCTACGTTTTGTTTTTTGGAATATTTGTCAAAAAATAGTAATTTAATTTTTTATTATGCTGCTCGTTGTACTGCATCCACGTACATCCCGCAGAAGATTTCTAGTCAGAAGTGGGGTCTGGATTTTCCTGTGAATGCCTGTGACCAGAGGTTTGGATGAAAAATTTGAGAAGCTGTTCCCCAAGACGGCAGAGATGAAATCCGGATTGGAAAAGAAAATGGAATCTAGAAAGGAAGATTTACGATCCGGGTAAGAGGGAATGGAACATATTTACGAAGAAATGAAGAAAAGAATGGATCAGGGACAAGCAGAAATGAAGAATCTAATCCAGATTATGCAAGAAATGAATTAAGAATTAAAGAGCGAAGTTCAAAGGAAACCCGACAAAGTAGAAGGAAAAGTTCAAAGGAGGATCGAGTTCAAGAAAAGATTGAGGAGGTGGAAGACAACGTTAAGGGGAAGGTCGGTAACTCAAGAAGAGACATTATGAGTTTGAGAACAGACCGAATAGTTTCCAGGCAAGTCCAGAACTTATGTATTCCTGACAGACAATCAAAACCTTGTAAACCTTGAGATCTCAACCTTCAAGTAGTGGCCACCAATGTGGAGCGACTAATGAGCGTGGTATACGCCGAGTACCCTCTGGATTATCGGGAAAGCTTAGTAGCCTAGTGTTTCGTCAACGCTATCACAGGCGATAGATGTTGAGAATTTGTAATCAGATCTTGCATATAGCATGAAGTATGAGGCTGCAGATACTTCTTCCAAGATCTCCGGGCACGCAAGACGGAATGAGGCACAGGATGATGTCGGTAAGGGAAAAGAGGATAAATTTGAATCTCTATTGAAAGCATTGGGAAAATTACTCCACAGTCTTGCTTTTGAACAGAACGCTCCTCGACGAAATCCGAACGTGATTTGTTGTAAGTGCTATGAATCGGCGCACGTACATAGAGAGTAGCAAGCGAATTACGTTCATCCAGGAAATCTAACTTTCGGCCGTCTTGCAGAGCGAAGATTACCTTCTCTGAAAAAAGCGCATGAAGAAGGAATGAAAGATTCCTTACTTAGTGGAGATAAAAACGCACTCTGCCTAGAAGGATCGGTTCATTTTATCCCTTGTTTTATGTAGGTGGACACAGGTACAGATGCAACTCTTTTAAGAGCAGACCTGGCCCGGAAACGCGACTTATTTACAGGATTCCTTATATTTCTTTTAAGACTTCTACTGGCGAAAAAGCAGAGATACTTAGGAAACTGGATAAAATCAATGCAATATGGATCCAGAATATTCCACCACAGAGCCTTGTTTTGAATGCAAACCTAAGAAAAGGAAGCATTGTTTGAAAACATTCCAATTAAGTTCTTTACACCAGTTTTAAATTTAAGATATGCGTTTCTTAAAAGACTTCATTCTGATAACCAGTCACATCTTACTAACAAGAATTAAAATTTTTATGACATTTTTTGTATACTTAAAGTGGTAATTACTAGATATTCAACCCTGCAATATGTATTTGTCAACGAACGTAATTTGCTTCTTTTATCGTTCTGGACGATGGAAATTACTAATTCCTTAGATAGAACGAGAAGAGCCCGGGATTTCGTGAAAGACCAAAAACGAACGAAACCTTGGGCGAAAATGTGTGATGAACGGTTTAAAGCTCGAACTGTTAATTCTGACAAGCAAATGGATTGGACAGCAATAATTTTTAATTCAGCCAATTACAGCCACTGACTGTTAAGAAGTATACCTCTGCAATATATATATATAACATAATCAACATAAACATTAATAATTCAAAAAATGCGAAGGTAAAAATACGAGGAGAGAAAATGCCGAGAGTTCTTATAGGGAGAAAATAATCAAAAGGGGAAAGTTAATCTAAAACTCAAACGCAACGAATGCGCAATATGCTGAAATTCAAGAAGATTTGTGGAAAATATCAATGACATGAGAATCAAACAATGTAAAATTTAAATGGATAAACAAAGACTGTAGATAATCGGTAAAAGCGTACAGATGCTCATCAGGGGTAAATAAGTGAAATCTATACGAGTCGCTAAAAATTAGAGAAATCATAATGCTTTCTGCGAACAGTGTTAGCATAACGCTGAAAACACTGCCTTCACCCCGCGCATTATGATAGACCAAGAATTCGAATGAAATACCAAATATTAAAAATTATTTTGCGTACCTAAAACTGAGGGATGCTGCCAACGGGAGATAGGACAAAGAACTGAACGGAACGCGTCGTGAAAGGTCCAGATGTTTGCGAAATATCAAGTTACTTTCTTCTGCACCAAACTTCTAAGGTTAGGGGGGAGTTTCCATTAAGATTTAGATACCGATGGAAACAAAGATGAAAGCGATCAAAATTGAGAAAACGATGAAGATTAAAGATATGATGATAAAAAAGGAAAAATGATATATTAGGAAATATAATAAATATCTATTAAGAATATGAGACCGCATGTTTCCTACCAGATATGAAAAAAATCATAAATATTCATTATTGGCTGAAAAATTCAGTTTTTTCTTACTCTTTGAAATTTCAAAAAACTGACATTGTTAGTTAAGCGACGATATATAGAGAAACTTATTTAAAATTTCCTGTTGAATACCGTTACGATTCAGAACGATATCGGCATTGCAGCGAACTGAATTTCAGGTGCTATGTAAAAGAAACAAAAGGATGAGGGCTTTTACACAAATTTATATCTGATAAGACTGAATTTTCGCATGTGTATTAAACATATTTCTAACCTTTATACAATTCAATATAACTATGGATGATTCAAATGTTAAATACATTAAATAATTTTTTTTAACAAGAACTTTCTCTCCCCTCTGAACTTTTCATTTAAATGCTCCCGGACATCCGCCCCTGTACCAGAGCAGCCTTCATTCATGTTTATACATAAGGTACCATTATCATTCCTGTTAAAATTCGAACATCAACAGACATATGTATGTATATATGTATGTCCTTCTATCTTCTCACGAACCACTGAATCCTGAAACAAGCAAAAAGTACCAAAAGAAAGGAAATAATCCAAGGAATCCATTTCAAGCATTGAAATTCTGAAATTACAATTAGTTAAAAAGATATTAATTAAAAACGCGTAAATGAATGAAATATAGTGCCGTCATCTATCGGCAGCTCCTATAACTATCTGTCACATCGGTTGTTCTTGCATCTGGGTTTGTATAAAAGGTTTTCTTTTTTTCTTTTTTAGGTAGCTTCCGAATTTTGGAGTTTTTATTTATAAACATCGGGAAGAAAATCGTTTTCCTGCATTTTTCTCTCTCTATTTTTGTCGTACGGTGTTTCGCAACATTTAAGTTTATTGGGGAAAATATTTATTAATTTTTATCCGTTTTTTTTCATTATTATTCAAATACGGGCAAGGCGAAAATATATGTTTCCGGTGTTTAATTTATTAGTTTGGTGTACTATTAAATCGTTTATCCTTTATGTCTTTTATTTCTTTGTATTTTTCTTTTGCAAAACAAATAGTATGCTAATCTGTTTTAATTTATAAACATAGGAATTCTCGCCTTTTTATTCAAACCCTACTGTTTTTAGGTAGCAAAAAGGCTAGAATTGAAAATTTTAATCCAAGAAGAGAGGACTCAAAACAGATTTACGTTTGTTGGGGAAGCTTAGTAGCAATATTTGTAGGGAAAAAAAAGAGAGTCAGGCATATGAAAAAATGTGGATCCCGAGGAACGTTGGGTTATTAAAAAAATTTTAATTAAACAATATTAGATTCAAAGGAGATTTACGATTTTGGGAAAATTAGTGACAATGTTTGTAGAAAAAATAAACCGGAGGCGGGCATATGAAAATAAAGTAATAAAAAGACTAGATTTGAAAGAATATTTCCGTTTGTTGAGGAAAGTAAGTGACAATATTTGTTGAAAAAAAACTTAGGCGGGCATACGAAAAAGTATGGATCCCTAGGCGTCGCGTGACCACACTTCTTCTCTCCACCAGGGAATGACGCATTATTCGAGACAGCCCGTGCAACGCCGGGCCAAACAGCTAGTTTCATTTAGAATCTGTTTAATTTATAAGGTTTTTGCAAAATTTACTGATTTAGTTTTTAATTGCACTTTTTGTTCTAATTATTTAAGGCAATTTTGATTAAGAATGATATTTTTACATTTGTTTATTACTATATTTACTAATGTTTACAATATAAATTTTATTTTCTTTTTAATAATTTTATGACTTAGTTCTTTTATGCATAATTTGATTGGAAATAAAAGATTTTTCATTAATATTTGTGTCATTCCATTAATATATCCATTCCATTAATAAGTTTATTATTATTCAGTATTCGTTAAAATTTTAGCGAGAAACCAGTATGATTATATAGCTTTCAGTGGCGAATCCAGGGGGGCTATCGGGCTACAGCCCCCCCCCCCCCCAGAGCTAACTAAAATTCTTGATTATATTTAAAATCACTACAACTGTTTGTCTTAATTTTCATTTGTAAAAAAATAATAAAATCGTGACAACATTGCTTTCTGGCTTGACGGGCTCAAAAATTTTCCTACTTTTCTAGTCATGCCAGTACTTGTAGCGTTGACTCGGTCGAGAATATTTTTTGTCTAGTTATTTAATTGTATTTTTTTATTAAATTATCTAAAGTATTGTAGTTTTAATTATGATTCTTATTGTCAGTTGAGGAACGTCTGTAAAGTTGAAGTGTTTTGGTTTACATAAGCCATGAGGTTTAAAATTCGACACTAACAAAAATTTTATGACCTCAGCCCCCCCCCCCCCAGACACGAATCCTGGTCTCGCCACTGATAGCTTTTGTATATTCGTTATATTATTTTTGTTAAACTAGCGAAACTTAATTTTTTTAAATAAAAACATCTTTAAAACTAAAATAAATTCTTCATGTATTAACATTTTTTTATAATTTTCTTCTGATAAACTGATAATATCTACTTGATTTTAGAATGCTGTAATAGAGTTTCAAAGAAATTTCTAATTTCTCTCTTATGAAATTAGATGTTACCATTTGAGACTAAATCAAACTAGTGACAGATTTCTTTCAGTAAACACTTAAGAAGACTATGGTAATGGTACTGAATTCAATGAAACTGTACGGTTTGTACGAAAACTCCACAGTATAAACGTCGAAGAACATTCACAAACGAAAAGAACTCAATTTTATATTTGGGTATTACCAGTCTGAAATATTTTTCAATCCACACTCATTAAATTCTTATATGTAATAACAGTAAATCAGTAAAATTTAAACATTTGACTGAGCAGGAAAAATACCGAAACATTCATTCACAATTTAATTTGACACGTTCATTGCAATAAAATAGAAATTGTTAAAAACTCCCTTTGATTGAAAAAGTGAAACAGTCTCCTTGTAATCACTTTATTAATATGGAGTGAAAATCAGCGTCTCATTTTCATCTGAAAAATCCTTAATAGTTTTCCAAAGTTGCTTCACTGTGAATATTTATGTTAATTTTTTCATTAAAGAGATATGTAGATTAAATTAATGATTTTTATATATACTAAAGCGACAATATAGATAATTTCTATTAAAAACTATCATGCCACTCAAATTTAGAAATAATTTGTTTAGAAAAGGCTTGTATATCCTTTTCACTCATGTTATACAAAGCCAATTATTCAAAATTTAAACTTTTTCTTCTAAAAACTTACTCTGTTTATAATATAAGAATTTGCGTTATCAAAATTAGGAATTATGAAGTTGAAATCAAATTAAAAACATTAAATGTTATAAAGTAACTAAAGTTATATTTAAAATTATTCCATTTCCAATGTTGTATATTGAGAATGGAATAATATATAAGTGAAACAAATTTTAGAATTCGCATCGCTTACTAAATTCGACAGACTTGTGTTTTATGTCAATTTATATCTTACACATATTTAAAGAAAATGCTATATTAGTAGAAAAATAGTTTTAACTAAAAATATTCAGTAATTTTCTGAATTATCTCTTTGATTTATAAAAACACAATGAATATTTGTTTGCTTTTGCAACTCAAGCTAAGAAAGCGCAAATAAGTACTTAAAGTTACTTATTAATGTATCAGAGGCGGCCCGAGCAAACCGGCAACTGTCCGTGGCGCCAAAGCGGGAGCGTGAAAGAGAAAAAAAAAATGTTTTAATAGGCATGAGAACTAAGAAAAAATGGCAGATAATTTCACTTTAGAATTGGCGGCCTCTTCCTTTATTCTGAATAATATCATCAAAACTTGTGAGAAGTTCTAAACGCCACACTACCATCACTGGCGGTTTTCCTCACAGGTGCCAGAGGCGCTCGCTTCCTGCCTCAAGACTCAGGAAGGGAGGCTCAAAATCTAGTCGCCGTACATGGCAGTGGTAAACCGGCGGTTAATTTACGACATTAGGTTGAGACAGTATTCTGAAAAAAGCTGACTTCAAATTGTCATAATTTGCCACTATCCCCCCCCACACACACACATACCATTCATCAAACGAGGTCTCGTGGGAAAGTACACCTATTAACACAAGATATTGCACAGTATCTCCCACAATGTTTGATATTTTGAATGCCATACAATA
>BGPR01033408.1:0-16991 GCA_013235015.1 Araneus ventricosus | reverse complement strand
TATTGATCATAGCGAGATAAATTTTATATCAATCGATAGCAAATTTTATTTCACTGTTTTAGAGCTATTAAATTAGAACTACAATTACTTTTTGAAATTTAAAATTACTGAAATTTAGGTGCTCTAACAATGAAATAATGTTGTTTAACGTCTCGCAGTACTGTGGCGCGAATTTTATTGATGGTCACGTCAGAGCGTTGCTGGATCAGTGAGAGATAGATCTGGGCTATTATATTAGTAATGACAAGCATTTCTGCTCATGTCATCTAACAATAGACTATACTTTATCATGCTTTGTGCTGTGAGGACAAGTTCACCTTCCTCCTGTAAGATGTGCAGTGGATTCCAAATTAAATTGCTGCAATGCATTTTGTGTGAGCATGCCTCCATTAACGATCCGACATCCAAGTAGTTTGTAACACCTGCACTTAACAACCAGCAGACTGATCTCTTCTAGACTTTCTTGTATACTCTCTAATAAAAGTGTAATTTCCCTGCATGGAAATTGCAGACCTTGGACAGGGCAGGGACCGCCTTGAGTACTGAGATTTTTATTGCCCTCGAAGACTGCGCAAGGGGAAAATGTGACAATATGAGCAGGAGTACCCCCTTCCGATTTTCGCATATCAAGGCATATTTTGTCCTTTGTGGTATGATGAAAACCGAGTGTGTACTCTGGATGCCTTATTTTTGACTGACTGAAAACAAAATTTGATGCAGATTATGACTACAAGACCACACACCAGATTTCATTTGTCTAAGTCATTGCGTTTTAATTTTATCACGTCCACATGCCCTCGAATATACAGATGGTCAACCTGTTGGCGTATTCGGTACAAATTTTCATGCAGATCTACGATTCTGATGATAAAACTGTACCAAATTTTATCCATCTAGCTACAGTGGCGTAGCGAAGGTAAGTGGCGCTCGGGTCATAATATAATTTTTCGCCCCCTCCGTCATCTTCAGTGATTTAGTTTGTGTTAGCGGCTCCCAGGGTGTGATATTTTTTCGCCCTCATCATATCTGACTTTAAAAAATGTCATAAACGCATCAATGATTTGTCACCACGGCCAGTGGCGTAGCGATAGTAAGTGGCGCCAAGAAAACATGATTTTTTTATCAGTGGCGTAACAAGTGTAAATGGCGCCAGGGGTATGGTATTGTATTTTTGCTCCCTCGTCATATTTTGCTTTTAAAAATGGCATAAACATAGTAATGTTTTCACTCCATGGCGCCCCCTAAAACTGGCGCCCGGGGCATCTATACCGCCCTTGCCCCCCCCGTCGCTACGCCACTGTCTAGCTATTTAAGTCTTTGAGTTATCTCTCACATGCACGTGGACAGACAGACTTCCTGTTGACCGATTTCATCCAAATTTTTTAGAAATCTACAAATTTGGGGTAAAGGCCACATACCAAATTTTAACTGTCTAGCTCAAACAGTTTTAACAACAACTCGCGTTCATAGACAGAACGCCGCCCCATGTCCCCGTACCTGATGCCAGGCGTTCATAGACAGGCAGAACGACAAACATAATTTTAAAAATGCGCTTTTCGAACATCTGAAATGTGGAGATTCATCAAACTCTTGAAGACAATTACAATACTTGCTATACGAGCAGGAATGGCGCTAGAGTTTGCCCGCCAGGGGGGCACGGTATCCCTGACGGGGGGGACGAGTGTAATGAAATTGGTCTCAAATTTTCGTCAGATTATTATTTATCAACTACAGTTGAATACCCAATACAAATATTTTCCCCGACGGGATACGACATTTTTCCCCGATGGGCGGCACAGCACCACAGACGGAGGGGAGGGGGGTCCTGGCCCCCGGTCCCCCCTCTGGCGCCACTCCTGTATACGAGATACTAAAAATAAGCATGAAATATGCCTACTTTATAAAATTAGATGTTGAGTAGCAAAAGAAGAATTTTAGATAATAGTTGTCACCCTGTTATGTGTAATGTTCAGCAACGGATTCCGAGACTACCACTTTTGGACGATTTTACACCGGAAAGAGGTGGCAGGGAATGAGTCATATTAGCGCATTTTCTGAGTTCTTTGTTAGATCACGCTCAGTAAAATGTAAACATCACTCTTCCATTCTTCATTTTCCCCCTATTCTGATGAAAATAACTGCGCATGCGCAAAAGCGCGGAGGGTTTCCGAATCTGTTGCTAAACATTATATGCAAAGTGATTCAAAAGTGTTTAGACAAACTTGCTAGGTAGGTCAGGCATACAAGGGCATTTTAAATAGATTCCTTATTGAGATACTACTTATTGTGATGGTTCATGACACAACGTCTGGGAAATTTCTGCGGATTTTCTCCAATAATGGTTCTTAGAAACCAAAATCATCCTTCACTTAAAGTTTATGTATAAGGTGTCCTCATTAATTGTGGCCCTATAGATAATTCCTAAACAATTAAAAATAGGCATATACCTCCAACTGGAAAAATGTTTTAAATCCAGTAACGAATTATATTTTATTTTGTTTGATTCAATAAATGTTCTTCTGAAAAAAAAATTTTGGTACAAATTTTTATATAGTCCCGCGGTCCTATTAGTCATTTTTAGTAAAATATCTTTGACACACTGACATTTCTCCAGCATTCCGATGTGCCAGAAAGTTGAAAATAGTACTTCTCCTTATCTGATGACCACGATTTTTAGTACTTTGTGTCTAACCCCTACCAGAACAAAAGAATTAGTGACACATGATAATATATGTAAATAGCACTTCCACATGGCGAATGAATTAAAATTCTTAGAGATAAGTTTGAGTTTCATTTTAATGTGTTCCATTTTTCTTTGCCACCATCTCGTGACATCATATTTATAAAGATGGAATTGTGTAATCAAGGTTGACTTTTGTAACGGCGTTCTTTCTTTTCTTCCATTCCACATCTTAGGTAAGAGATTTTAAGCCCTTCTTTTTAGACTTTGTTTAAAAGACTGCTTTGAATTTCTTCTTTGTGGATAAATGTTTTTCTTTTCAATTTATTCCGGAGTGGGTTCAGGCCCTAGAGGAAAATTCTTATTAAATGTAGACCTTAAAGTCTTTTTCCTCTACAGAAAACCTATCCTGGTTTTGAATCTACATGGATGAACGGCGTCTGATGACGTCATCCACAATATTTTTATTCCTTATCGTTGTTTGTTATTATTTTTGTATTTTTAACTCTTTCACAATTAAAACTTCCCTTAATTCGTATTCACCGGATAAAGATTTTTTTATAAATAATACAAATTACAAGATAGGGAAAAGCTACTAACTGAATTTTATTTAGGAATTCAAAAAAATTTATATTAAAACACTTCAACATGAGCACAATTAGTTACTTGGAGAATATCAAGTCTGTTCTCGATTTCCCTCCGAATGTTGTTAAGGATTTAAGGAGTAACAGTAATTTTTTCTGTGGTGATTTGATTTCTTAATCCTTCGACGCTGCGAACCTTTGCAGCAAAACTCTGTTCTTCAGATACCACCGAAAAACAAGTCGAGTGGTGAAATATCGGGAGAACGTGGAGGCCATAAGAGCAGTCCATCTCCACCAATCCACCGGGAAATGTTTCACTGCATGATGTCATTTTGTCTGTAAACAAATAAATTTCCTGCCATTCGAAGAATATTATAGAAATTACAATTCTTTTAGAACAGAAGCTTGTTACATGTCAATCATACCTTCATACAATGTACATGCTTCAATGTTAAGAATAATGTTTGGACAACCTGTATTTCTAATTCATTTTAATAATTCTTTCTTTTCCATAAGAGTGTTGGCGCCTGGGAAAGAATTTGAAAAAAAAAAAAAAAAAAACTGATTCTAAAAATCTATAATAATGGATTATAAATCAAAAAACAAAAGTAAAAATAAAAATTATTAAAATGAAATAATCTATTTTTTATACGCTAATAAAGTATTTTTAAAAGCTGTTTCAATCTACTATTAGTTCATACTTTCTCTCTATATATTTTTATATATCTTGTTCCATAAATCAATCACTTTAAACTAACTTCCTATGATGGAGACTTGAAAAACTTTAAACATAGCTCAGAACTAGATGACAATGCAATATTATCCCGCTTTCTTTGTCTGTCACTTTATATTTTGCATGACTATACGCAGTAAGTTTTCATTACATCTGAAAACTATTAAGATTACAGGACTTTGGTTGATGGATATAGTGGAGGCATGGATCAATGAAGCACACTTCATATTTCAGCTTATATCTTGCGCATGCGCAGTATATTTTTCTTCATTATATCTCTGAATCAAGTAGGAATTTACTTATCTTTTTTTTTATATTACTTGTTATTGCTTATTCGATATGGGCGTATATATTTTGCTACCATTGATACCTTGTGCTCTTATCAATCTCCAGAGACTACTACAAGGTGATTGACCTAGTAAATATTTGTTTTCCGACTGTTTTCGAGAATGCGATGTTAATTTTCGAATTCAGCCTAGAGATGAAAAAGAAAATATAGATAAAAATTCAGGTCAGACTATCCCTTTATTAGAAGATAAAGGCAAAAATCTAACCTTTAAAGATTTGTTTCAACTTAGCTTGGCTCTAGTTCCTCTATCAACCCTTTCTTTCATTACCACGTTTCAACTTCTCAAGTATCACTCTTTCAGTCCTGTACTCATCCTGTTTTGAAATTTTTCCTAAGATGCAAGCAGAGAAAGTAATCGTATTCGTCGAAAATTTCTGATATTTTGCGTTTTGAGTGTATAAATTACTGGAATTATGACTAACCTCTGTCTAGATAAATACGATAATTTAAACCTAAGAGAAGGTATTGAAATTTTGGCATCTGGTCTTGCATCAATATTGTGGATAAGTTGAAGAACTTGGATTAACTGTCACTCAGTCGTGTCCGTCATCGTCCATAAAGTCAGTAAAAAACAAATGATATTATTTAGTAACGGATTCGGAAAACCTCCGCGCTTATGTGCATGCGCGCGGGGAGTCATATTTACAAATAGAGGGAAAGTGAAGAATGGAAGGGTGATGCTTACATTTTAATACGGATCTAACAAAGAACCCGAAAATGCTCATAGACTCATTGCCTGACACCCCTTCCGGGTAAATCGTCCAAAAAATGTGGTCTCGGAATCCGTTGCTGAAAAGTATTTTGAATTGTCCATGGATTACTTTTATATCCTACGGCTTAGCTGAAGTGACTATACTGTATGATAGCGGATGTGACTAATCGTCATGCGGTGGTGGACTGATCTGGTACGCCAAACCCATCATTAACCAGTCACCATTGTGTTAATATATTGCAATCATTCTGCAGCAATACTACTCTTTTTACGAAGTTATATTAATCGTTTTGTAAAGTTAATGCAGTATAAGTTTATTATTAAAGTTTTAAAGTGATTTTATTTTCATTTTCTTCACAAGCCGTGTGAAATTACGTTACTGCTGATGTGTATTAAGAGATTTTATTATCGTCTATTCTGCAAAACCCACAGCCTTGATCTTGACGTGCGGTGGTTAACTGAAGTATACCTTCGTGTGTATCAGGATTTGAACCAAATTCGTCAGATGAAAGAAGTACTTCTCTTCTAACATAATGGCTTTCTTCTCGCTGTTCTATGAAAACTGTACAAAATGGACATGTTTGCAGTCTTTAAATTCATGGCGCTGCTACACTAATTGAATGAAGGATAGTGTCTATATTTAATTTTGTTCTTGTCTGCAATTTTGCCACCATTCTGAAGAACACATTTTCCCTTGATGTAAACATGTAGAAACACATTTCTACATGCTTGCGTCAAAGCAAAATATATAAGTTTATAGGTTGATTATTTTAATCTATTTAATCATCTTGTCACTTCTGCTTCGGAAATATTAAATATCATTCATTGGTATAAAAATCTATGTATGGATCTGGTAATAAATGTTTGAAAAATATTAAAAAATCTTAGAAGGAAAAAAGAAAAAAAGTTTTCTTCTTTAACATAGTTTTCAGTTATCTCCTGAAGACTTCAAAATAGCGTAATCGAAAAATAAAGTATGACCAAAGTACAAAAAAAGTAATTCGATCTTTTAAAGACGTTTGTTTTCGTTGATGCTTAAAGTCGAGAGCTTTGTTGATTGACTTAACTCCTAGGCAAAGCTGCTTTGATTGCATAACTCTAGGCAAAGCTGCTTGTTGCAACTTGCTATCGAAGTGCATAACAACTACTAAGAGCTTCTATTGAGAACGGCTTCTATTTTGTATTATTTTACTGTGCATGTAATATTTTGAAGTTTACTCTACATAAATAATATACATATTGTGAACTGTAGAAATCATAAATCACTAAATAGGTTTTCTTCAGATTTTGCTCACAAATACTATGCAGCATTACGAAGGTGTTATGACTTTTACACAGACTTGATATTTTTTGTTAATTTATACCTAGTTTTAATTTAAATTATTTACTATAGTTTGTGAGTATGAATGCGTATTTAGCTGTGTATTCTCACCTTTATACAATTCAATATAATGATGAAATTTGATGTAATTTGAGATTGAAAGTTTCCTGACATCAATCTTGTAGGAACAAAAACTCTCATCAAAGTTCATTAGATGCGAACTGAAAGTCACTTCGCTGTACATGCGATATCTCTGAATCTTAACAGTTTAACAGGAATTTTTATATAGCTGTCCTATATATCTTGGATTTGAAATTATGAGAAAAATTGTTGTGTTAGGCCTGTATGCTTTTAAGAAAAATATTAATTATAAATACCCATATTTTCGAATCTTTTAAAAAGCATTTACATTTAAATTTTATATATGCTCATTAGCATATTGTCAGTACTGTAAGTATTGTATAATTTGTTGAAAAGTCTATATTATAACAAGAAAACACGCGAAAAAATTTGAGATTTTTAAAGAAACCTTTATATTTCCCTGAATATACGTATATTTTAAAGAAAATTCATGGAAATATCATTCACAGGCATAAATTCTTTCAAAACTTTCAAATCATTATCAACTGTTCGTGAAAATGGGGTGCGAATTATCTTTTTGTCTTCACCACTTCTGTAGTCCCCTTTGTTATGAATGCATCTCCCACAACTCAATCACGCCAACTTAAACTGGACTCATTGTTGTTACATTCTGTTTCACTTGGTAGAGTAGATGTACCTTGTAATTCTCAATCGTAACTTGTTGTGTGTTTGTCACGTGCTAATTAAAGTCTTTTATGTGTCACATCCGCCTATTCAGTATTTGTTTATTAATCATGCAAAACCAGACATCGGGTAGATGTCAGCTCCTACATTAATATTTGAATCATTGTGCTAGCAGAGAGTTACGCTACATAATTCTTGGCGCCCAACGTGGGTGCGTAGGGTTTCGGTTTTCAGTTGATATTTTGAGACTGAAAGAAAATGAGTGCACAGCTTAAAACACAAGAAAAGCGCTTCTGCACGTCGTTTACGATTTGCGCGAAAAGTATTAAGATGAGCGTAGAAAGAAGCCCAAATTGAGCTAACTTTCGATTTGAATACAAATTGAAGATAAATTTACGCGTTTAGAAAATTCAAACGGAACAAATCTCATTTTGAAAGATACGGGACGCCGAAAAGGGTGCTTGAAGATAGACTTCTTTTGCGAAAGTGTAGACAGATTCTCGATCCAAAAGTGCCACAGCGACTGTCTCATGAAAGAGAAGAACAAACAGATTCCCTCTGAGAAGAGAAAATTCAAACTTCCGAAGATCTGAACTGAAAAAGCTTATCGGAGATGTCGAAGGAATATTTATCCTTCTGGAGTCATTGATGGCAGTCGGAGGATAAGTATCGCAATGGGAGGATAAAATGCAGCATCTCCTCAGGCTGTGGTGCCGTGGAAAACGAAAGTGGCGCGGGGTGGAAGCTTCCCGGCTACAGCCGAGAACCTATCCTAAGGCAATTGCTCAGTTAAAAGTGAAGATTTGGTCGTATGACTTACTAGTACAGATATATAGTTAGAGACTTACTCATCTAATTATCATGAAGAACGCAGCCTCAGGGTCAAAATGAAAACCGATCTCCTGGCGGATACGAAGAGGCAAAAAATGAGCTTTTGAGAGCCTAGACTGACCCAAGAAAAGTATGATTTTAGAGTCTTGAGTGAATCTCATTCGAAGAAATATTAGTAGCTTGGAGAGAGAAATATCAAAGGACGCGTGACCAGTTGAGGACCGTTTCTTAGAAAAGTTATAATTTTCTTTAAACAAGAAGAGGTGAAGAGATGGTCGAACTTGCGAACTGGTTTTCTTATCTCCCGCCAATCAAAAAAAGAAAAAGAAGCTGCAAAACAAATACATCTACCTTACCGCTGTATGCATTGTGTACAAACATTAGGAATAATACAGGTAGTTGAATTTACTATGAAGAGTCTTGCTAATAAGGAAACATCCTCCCAAGGACTGTTTGATGTTTCAGAAGACAGTGTCTATAGATGTAAAGAGAAAGAAAAGCGCACATTAAAAAACAGAGCTTATTTTGCGCTTTTCTGTCACGCACTTTCTAAGGTTTTGTAAAGTAAAAAAATTTGTTATATTTGATGACTGCAGTACACTATTTATTTAATCGTGCGACCATCCAAAGAAAATATGAAGCAAAGTACGGATAATTGAAACCTAGACTCCATATTCCGTCTATGTAAAATAATGTTTTCTAATGACTTAATCGTGATGTGCGAAAAGATAAAGTAATTCACGTCAGAACTCTTCTTGATAGCGGATCTCAGTCACTTTATATTTCAAAACATGCATGAGAAGTTGGCATTAAATCACTAATAAAGATAAATCAGCATGGCTATTCGAGAGAAACCCAGAGTCAACATTATGATGTCGGTGAAGAATTGCTGCATTAGCTCGATGGATGAATCAGTTAATTTCTGTGTTAAAGTTTTCTCGGAAGATAAAATTTGTGGCACAGTGCCGTGCTGGGCATTCCTCACTGTGATCAACGATAAGTAAAAAGGGTGATGATATTTCGTCGGATCTTGCAATGAGGATTGTTAGAAATCGGTTTATTGCTGGGCGGATGTTGCGGAAGTTGTTATTTATGGAAGGTTCTAACAAATTAGATCTGGGTTTGTTTTATTAAAAACCTGTCGGTTTCTGTTTTAACTGGGAAACAGGGTTATCTGATAAATGTAATAGATGATGTGATACTGTTTGTGTTATTTCTTTAGTTTCGTTAAAAGATTCTCTCTATCGAGTTATCTCTCGAGAATATCGGAATTCTTTTGATCCAATCTAGTATGTTAAATGAAAATAATGAGCATTTAAAAGATTGAGGAATTTAAAACAGTATGAAAATTCTGCCGAATTAGATACGAACTTTGTTTGCCTTTTAAATCGGATAAATATAGTTGCCTTCCCAACAAAGAATTGATACGGAAGCGGTATTAAAAAAATGTGCGAACCATACAATGAATGGGCTTCTAGATGATTAAGAAAGCAGTATTTAAGGAATAAAATACAATTAAAAATAATAGAAAAATAGATTGCGAAACGAAACTTCTCTCATTTTTTTACGCATCGACCGCTGTTAAACCGATAGCATCACCAATTAAAAATAAGCCAGTTTCTTGACGCGTCTGCTCGTGAAACCTGGAAAGAATCGATTTTATTGTATGTTGTCCAAATTTAATTGAGCAGATACCGTAGGTCATAGATAGGTTTCGAAGTTATCCGATAGGTATTTGCCGATATTGAAAAGGCGTTCCCTTATGAAGTTGGGAATTGCTCCTGAACATAGAGACTTTTGAGACTTTGCCCTACTGGAAAATGAGAAATTATATATCGACATTACAGTCAGAGTAGTCTTTGTGTATCATCGAGTCCTTTTCTGTTAGTTGCGGCACTACACTTGCTCGAACATGCCTAGACTTGGAATATTGATAAATTAAAACTTTCGTTTATGTTGACAATTGCGTTAGAGCATGATGGCATTCAAATACAGGAAAAAAAATTTATTTTGAAGGCTAGGAAATTTTGTCATACGTTTTAATCTACGAATTGGTAATGTCGAATGTAAAATACATTATCTGGCACAGGACAACGAAACTATTGGGAAATTTAAGGATCTCGATAAAGATGTTCAAAATGCAGGGTTTGTAGATTTAAAACTGATAGTAACATAACTAGAAGGTTTATTTTGGCAGCTGTTCAGAGAATTTTCGATCCACTTGGAATTTTATGTCTCCGCAACTTCTGCCACCTAAATACTGTTGCAATACCTGGAACAAAAATGGGATTCAACTTTCGCTGAATAGATATTGTGGAAGTCTTTCAAAGTGGTGGGGTGAAGTAGTTAACTTTCTGTGATAATAGAAATTCCGCGTCATTTTGGAAATTAATGATATGCAAATGCACCGCCTTGCTTGACGCCCGCAACCCACATTCCAGAACCATCAACTCCACAAAAAGTCTGTCAGACAACATATTCCTCAGCTATGCACCATCCCAGATCGAAATGACGTACTAAGCCAGATCACATCCGGCACGTTGGCACCTAACACACTGAAACGTCCACTTTATGATCCACGTCACTGCACCACAGCTTACAGGTGCCAAAAAATACCGCACCAAAGACCCAACGTAGTAGTCTGCAGCACAATGAGAGGCACAAGAGATGTCCACCTGAATACTACTGTTTCCACTGGTGGGAAGGTCCCATTGTGGTCATAGAGTCCAGATAATCCCAACCAACCACACTATGAAACCTGAAATTCTTCCAGAGCGAAAGTGCCAGATCATGTAATCTAAATCTGTCAGAAAAGACAGGCGCAAGGAAATCTTCCAAATCAATTCAACCAAGATTAGTTGCCTGGTTCTAAGATTATTAATATGTAAGAAGTAGAATCACTGAGAGAAAGAGAGGGCAAGCTCAACAGTAGAGGAGTAGAGAGTGCTGATCCAGCTAATTCGATCTATACAGGCTCGTGAGTTTTCCAGATGAAAACCCAACATGTGTATTCAGAGATGAAAATAACATCATTCGTGTGAAACTCGAATTACTGGAACGTATAGACACTTCTGATTTTCTTCGCCAATACTACTGCCTCAATTGTATTTTACACAAAGACTGTAGAGCACTTTCATATTGAGAATATCATGCTGGTACCAGTTTAAAAGCATACTACGAAAGATGGATTTTAGGTGACAGAGAACTAATTGGAAAAATATGAATGCTTGTGTTATTTGGATTTAAAAGTAACTTCCCACAGCTGATCCAGTTTCTACCTGCTGATCGAGAAAGACGCAGCCAGGTTTCAGCGGTAGGCGTAGGGGATTTGCATTACCCCGTACATAAAAACGGGGTACCAAGGCTTGGGCTGTCCGTTCAAAAGTTTCTTTATCGAGCATTACATCTTTGAACTAGTTTCTTTCTGCCTATCCGATGCTTTTCATTGTCTTTTCGTCGTTTTGTGGACAGAAAGAGGAAGACCTCGAATAATATGACAATGGCACAAATTTCAGGCCTATGAATTGGCTGCTATCGATTGGAACGAAGTTTTCAGATAAGCAGAGATACAACGTATAACGCGGAAATTATACCGACGGAGTTCTTGGTAAAGGTTGGAAAGGCTTAGAGAATATGAAAGAAAGCCAGAGAACTTAGGTAAAAGTTTGTTATTCACGGCTAGTTATTGTTGACAATCTTGCGCGAATGAAAAAGGTTGTTAATTCAACATCCCGTTAACGTATTCTACACATGCAGTGATCTTGCCCTACCACCTTGCAATGTCCTGTTTCATATCAACTGCCGAGGTAAAGATTTAGATGTGCGATAATCACTTCCGCAAGAGTTTAAGATTTCGATTAAAGTAACGATGGAGAAAGCGATTTAGAGAACGAATACCTTGGGTCAGCTGATTCAAAGACAAAAAAACAAAGATCCTCAGTCGTCAAACATTTGTGAAGAGATATCGTCTTGATTGGGGATGATGTGAAAAAACGTTTTCAATGTAATTCGTCATGCACAGAACCGATTCCAGGAAAGATGAAGTGGAGAAATCTGTTAAATTAAAGACTCAGTTTCGGCCAATTCAATCCAACGTGTGTTTCGATTATGGAGCTTAGTGGAAACACTGACGAGTTTTACCACTCCAGAAAGTTCAACTGACCGAGAGTCTGCCTGTGAACTCTCCCAATCCAGAGACTTCGTGAAATCTTCTATTCCAGATCCTTTCAAAGGCTGTTACCTCCTGCGTGTCCAGATGGTCAAAGCAGCAAAGAGACCCTAATGAACTTAGTGACTTCAATGAGAGCATGCTTTTTGAGTAGCTATCCAGCTCCCTCAAAAGGGGGGGGAGGATGTTTAATGGCATCTCCTCACCAAACCAACTGTGAGCCAACTAAACTGACGTCGCTGTTATTCTCACTTGCAGATGTGATGTACTGTAACTTCAATGTAACGCGTTGTGTTGCTTGGTCCAACAATGCCTTATGTGTCACACCTGCCTTGGCTCGAAAATATTGATCATTTTGTCCAAAACCAGACATCGGGCAGAGTTTCAGCCCCTACATTAATATTTGAATCATTGTGTAGGTGAGAGTTACGCTGTACCTGTCGCCCTCGTAAAATAGTATTAGATGATTGTATGTTGCTCCTTTACAGAATAGAACGCAGTCTCTCATTCTCGTACCCGTGACCAGACCAATTAAACGGTTTTGATGGGCAAGACTGGATTCTTATTTAAGAAAACGTAAAACAATTGAACAAAAAAAGAAAGAAATATTTACACTATGTACAAAGCGCAGGTATTTCACTGTTACATTCATTAGTTCGTAATCTTTCTTTTAGGATGTTGTTATTCCTTTCTTTCTAAAGGGTAGATGTCCGGTAATTGAGTCTTTTAGTCTGGCTCACTGGAAAGTTGAAGTCTAGGGAGACTGTAGAAAAAAGACTTGTCCCTACCTGAATGATAATCAACCGCGTATGAATTTGACAATCCTACGAATTTTATGCCTGAAGATGAGTTTATTGGCGATTCTTTTCAGCCATTCTTGTTCGGAGTTTGGCACTGGCTTCCTCATATGCCAAGACACTGTGAAAATACACTCCGTGGCATAGTGAAGTGCCGTGCCGATTCCACCACAGCTGCAATAATCGCTCTCAGACAGATGAAACTATTTGAGGTAGGCAGGGATGTTGAGAGAAGAAGATAACGTTCTCTCTAATCCAATTAACGGGACGGAAACTGACTGAGGGCATGATTTTATAGATTTTCCTGCCCGTATCGCCATTCTTCCATGAGGTTTGCCACTCCTCAAGCATGCTCTTCCGGAGGAGGCCTTTTATGTGAGGTTTAGGAAGTTTAATAAGTGAATAGGGTTGCCCATGTTGATTAACATGCCAATCGACTCTTTATAACTGATTTTGAACCATTATATCCGTATTAACTCCAAATTTTCAGCATTTTACGAATGATACTTAATTTTCTCAGGACAGTTCCTGACACGAGATTATATGCAGGGCCGGATTATTAAATGGGCACAGTAGGCAACTGCCTAGGAACCCCGCAACATTGTCCCCGAGGCCTCGATATTTTTTTCTGTACTTTCAGAACAATTAAAAATTTTCTGCTTTCAATTAATTTACAAAGTCCATGCACTCGAACCTATTCAAATTAATATCAAGTATTGTATAAGTGTTTAATATTATTTTAACATTCCTAATTAATTACTTTTTGCAAGTTTTATACTATATTGTTTTATAATGCAAAAAATATGTAGTTTTATAATGTAAAAAATATGATGTTTTATAATTTTTAAAAAATGTGCCATCCTATAATTAAATAGTATTTAGATTTGTTAAAAAAAGTTTTGAATTTTATTTTTACAATTTTGTATAAAATTACTTTTAAATTTTTATTTGGCATTTCTTTTTAAGCGATATATTCGAACCAACACTTTTGAAAGTGATCTGAAGTTAAATGCTTTGCTATTTCAATTTGTTAAAATTTGCTACTTAAAATTGCTTCTATAGAGATTAAATTATAATAAATGCAAATTTATCGGGTTCCGGAAGTTGGAGAGGTGAAAGCGGAGGCTCCGATACCTGCATTGCCTATGGGCTCCTAGAGGACTTAATCCGGCCCTGATTATATGTTATCATTGGAAGCTAATTTTCTAAAACTCAGTTCCACGAAACAAGCTCAAGGATTGCATAGAAGTTGTTTTCCATTTGAATATCTGTTTTTCACGATGGATAATTGTTGGCTTTCATCTTAAGTTAGGGCAAAATGAATTCAGCATTGTTTTCATTTGTTCGGACTCAGGAATGGAAATAACTTGATTGACTGACGAATATATATATATATATATGATCATACAGAAACAAAGTAAACAAGACATATAAAGAAGCAAATGCTATACTAAAAACTCATTATTTAAAAAATACAACCAAATCTAAAACAAAATCTAAAGAATTCAAAATACTATAGATACCATGAACAAAAATAATTAAGTTTAAACATTTATATGTCAACATATAAAAAAACTCTGTTGTTATTAAAAGTATTGAAAAAAAGCAATCCAAGTATATGGAGTTTTCAACAATTAATATAGCAGCTTGGCTGTGGACAAGCTTTAGCCAAGTTAAATTAATTTTGCTGTACAAACCATCCCTGTTACTAAAGTTGCTGAAAAAACAAACAGGGTAATTTACCCTAAAACACACACATATATATATATATAATATAAATCCAAATATAACTAGTATATAATCATACAGAAATAAAGTAAACAAAGCATATCAAGAATGAAATCCTATACTAAAAAGTTATTATTTGAACAATACATCAATTTAAAACAAAATCTAAAGAATTGAAAATACTATAGATACCATGAACAAAAATTAAGTTTAAACATTTATATGTCAACAAGTGAAAGAACACTGTTGTTATTAAAAATAATGAAATAGGCAGTCCAAGTAAATGGAGTTTTCAACAATTAATATAGCAGCTTGGCTGTGGACAAGCTTTAGCCAGGTTAAATTAATTTTGCTGTAGAAACCATCCCTGTTACTATTGTTGTTGAAAAAACAAACAGGGTAATTTACCTAAAATGAAAGAATTTAGAAAGGAAAGTCTTATACTAACCCTAACAATAAAACATAACTGTATAGAAACGACTAAAATTCAGGATAAAAAATATGTAAATAACATTATATTGCACTAAAGACAGTAAATACATAATTCAATAAAATACCCATACTTTTCATTAAACATAAACTAATCTGTGTCTCCTCTTAAACTTACCAGAATTCATCCCTTTCAATATAGTCCGCCACGCACACTGACATCACATGTTACTGCAACCAGAGTTCTTACCATGAATCAGCATAATTGACCAAATAATATGATTAATTTTTGATATCATGAATTAGTAAGATACATATATTAAAATTCTCAAAACCATATTAAAAAATGTAACATTTAGTTCTATAGAAAATATTAGAAAATAGTTAAAAATGTCTATTAAAAAGGAAATTTTCACGTGAAAGATCCTGGCGCCATCTATGTAATAAAACTGAAACAAATAACTCAGTAGCCAAAATTGAATAAAACTACACATTATGAGTAGAATAAGTGAAAACACTATCCCACTAACAAAGAAATAAAAATATTCCTTTATAAACAAATAAACCATTATGAGTGTTTTATTTTAAATGACCTAAATATTTCATATCTATCTATCTATCTATCTATCTATATATATATTATCTATCTATCTATCTATATATATATATATATATATATATATATGTAATAATCTGACTTAAATTTAAATTCTAATATTATATATTTTAAAATCTTAGTACAATATTAATGCATTCCAAAATCACTTCTCTTAAACTCCAGTTTCGTTTTATTTCCCGCGATGGAGGTATATTAAATCTCACGTTTTGACATATTTATTATTAAAAGAATATTTTAATCGCTTTCACGCGCCCACAGAAAATAAAGACTGCGTCTTCTTGGCGCCAGACTTTTCCCCAAAACACTTACGTAATTTACTAAAAAGAGCTAATATTCCTTTCACTGTGATCACATGTCTATATGTTAATCCCCTATCTGAGAGAACTCAAGGATTTTCTGCTCTCTTTTTGACTTGAAACTTTCAAATGAGATGTACGAATATTTTGCCACTCTTCCATAATAAATAAAAATAGTACCAAAGCAGAAGAAATATATTCCCTTCAAACAAAAAATATTACTTACATTTAAATATCTGTAAAAAATTTAATGCAAAATGTGTTTTGATATTAATTATTTATAAATCCGAAATTAATTGATAAAGAAGAAAAATTCGAAAAAATTCAATGAAAAGTCGCTATATTAAGAAAGACATGGACATTTGGTTTTCAATTAATAAATAGTTTCAATGTGCTGAGATACGCATTTGACATTCGTTTTGGAATTTTTCTAATGCCATAATGACCATACTGACTGACCGTAATTCATGTAAACAACAATAAATCATGCAAATTTTAAAAACGTACTTGATTTCTCTCCTTGAAATTTTGTAAATTTATTGTAAAAATATCCATAATTATGATAAAATTGACTTCAATTTCACTTTTTTAAATTTAAGATTAGTTCCAATTTTTGTACGACTGCAGGATCATATCTCAACCAAGAAGTTTATGCTACCCTAGTTTACAGATACAAAGTATCAAGAACGTATAGATCTAAAATGACAAGATTCCAAATGATTAGAGGAATTCCTTTTCCAAATGTGCCTTGGTTTAGAAAACAGAACATTGAGAAGACCATGGATTACGTTCCAAAAAATGGTGACATCATTATTACATCTTATCCCAAGACTGGAACGAATTGGTTGCCGTACATTGTGCTGCAGATAATGTCCAAAGGAGAATCTTTTCCATCTTTCAACGACTGCGTTTACAATAAAGTTCCAGTCATGGAAATGACAGGACCCGAAGCCATCAACAACATGAAAGGCTTGAGGAT
>BGPR01033407.1:0-16991 GCA_013235015.1 Araneus ventricosus | reverse complement strand
CCAGCTGTTTTATTTTGTGTTTGGTAATGAATTTTGTTTCCTTAATGCATTATTTTTACTCGGACAAAACGAAAGCAATTGTTAAAAATAAAGTTATTAGCAAAACGAAAGTTCGTGACAATTGATTGATCATTTCTGTTCTGAATGCTTTTTTAAAATTTCTTAATCGCTCTGCCAATGTTCATGAGATCGTCTTCTGCAACTTTCGTTAATAAATTTGTGACAATCAAATCTGAGATACTGATGGCAAGCTAAAAGCCCGACTTAGACGAGCACAAATCTCCTAGTTCGAAATATTTTTCAATGTACCAAGAGAATATACTATTTAAACTGAAATGCAATCAATTACAGTAAAACTTCGATTAATCGACAGCTTCTAGTATCCGCCATCGTTGAAAAACTTAGGTTTATAGTATTACAATACATTTCTGTTCATTATTATTCTTGTGTTGAAGTTTATATTGATAGTTCAGTAAAATTGAATACAATATGTATGTATTACTCACATTCAAAGATTTTATTTTCATTTTCCTACCGAGCCAGCAGTGAAATCAAATTACTGTTCATGTATGTTAAGGGATTTATGTTATCAGTCTATTCGGTCATCCTTTACAGCCCTGGTCCGAATGGTGGCGATAGTGTGTCTCAAAATAAAACTTTTTTAAAAAAAGCATTTCTCCCTAAGATTTTTTTCCATTCCATTTTGTCCTAATAGAGAGTATATGATGTTTCAGCCCTCTAAATTAACAGGAGGGTTTGGCTGTAAAGTCCTAAAATTTGAAAAAAATCCCTTAAAATTTAATATTTTTAGAATTTTTTAAAAGAAATTTTATATGGTTACTAATGTGTTAAAACTGGTTTCTATTTGTTCCTATGGACATATTTACAATATAAATTAAACAAAACTAATAATGAAATAAACAAATGCAATTTTTTATATATGGAAATTGAAATATTAAATTCAGGAGTCTCTATTGGTATATTTGATAAAAGAAAAGAATTTAAATTTAAGGCTACAACACTTTGTAATTTTCAAATTAATCTTCATTATAAAATTTTAAAGAATTCCATTTTTTCTCAAATTAATAGAATGAATAGCATTTGTAATAACCATTCAAATTTTGTTAAAGCTTTAGATAATTTAAAGAATATTCTTAAAGACAACGGATTCCCAGATTCTTTCATCAATGTTAATAGTTTTTTTCAAAAGAGTACAAAAAGTTTATAATTTTTCTTTATTAATAGTTTTTTTAATTTTATTTGTTATAACTGTTTAAATATTAGCCTCTTTTCTTCTGATTAATTAGTTAGAATTTTTCTTCATAGATGGAGCTAGGTTTCCGAGCTTCCAGAACTTTTTACTTCCTTTGTCATCGTGCGCCTGGTGTCTCTTGTGGATGGACTAATCGAAATGAAACTCAAGTCGCAGGCTTCTATATGTCAAAATCAAAATATCGAGGGGTTAAATCTTCTTTAAGCAATCCTTTACGGTGATAACCACCGATGAGACATGTAGAAATGCTTATTTGGAACGGCTGGAGCAATTTTGGCGAAACATGAGTCATTAGTTGCTTTAGACACTTTAATTGTTGAAATGTTAGTTAAAAATGAAACCAACACTGCTAAGAAAATACTGTATGGTGAAATGGGCCCTATCTTGCATTTTTCTGCGTTGGTGGAGATGAGTCTTTGAAAGACATTTAACAAATTGACCAATTAGTATGAAAGTTTTATGGTCAGGATTCCCAAAATAATAAGATGCCCTCAAAAATTGGCTATCAATGCAAGAGATATATGTAATACTGTAAACTATGAATATATAAATGAAATAAACCTTCTGTACCATTAATTAATGAATCATTTCATAAAAAATTGAGAAATATTCCCGCAATAAAGTTATATTAATAAACATTTACTTATTTATAAAAGACCGGGCAAATATTGAATAAAGTTTACGTTTTTTTATATTGTTCTGAGGTTTCTTTTAATAATTCTTTTACTGGAAGTTTCTGTCAATATGAAGGAATTTCTGGTTAATAAAAGGCGGGATCAAAATACCATTTTTGTTCTCCAACAGTTTTAAGTTATAAATTTTTTTGATTTTAATAATAAAATCAAATATTCAATATATATATATATATATTAAACTTTGAAATCATCTAAACTTTAGGTTTTTCGAAAGAATACAATACCAAATTCATATGATAGTACATTCCTTTGATTTGTTTCTTAATAAGAAAAACGGACCAATTATTAAGTTATTATTTAAACTTTTGAAAGAGGATTAGTTTGCAGAAAAACTTTTTCATCTATTGCAGACAAACTTTTTAGTCGGATGAAATAGATAAAAAAGTTTGTATCCCCAATATTTAGTTTTATTTGGTTCAAACGCAAGACCAAACGAATATTTTCCCCAAACGAGGATTTTCCCGTTTTAACTTGAGTAAGGCAATTATATAACTGAAAATCAATTTTTAATAACAAATTTTCTCATTTCATTGAAAGGATTTATAAAATTAATCTATAGAACATGTTTCACAATCATGTTTCAGAAGCAAAAGGCTCGCTAGTTTTCAAAGCTTTTAATAAACGATAAAGACCTAGTGAATTTTTCACTACATGACAAAGAAAAGTTTCAATAAGATGTAATTTCAATTAGATATGAGGTGAGCAGAAAGAACATGTCTAAGTAACAAAAACAGATGTTATTATCATTATTAAAGCATTCTATAATTTTTTACGGAAAATAAACCTTCCCACTGAAGTAGTAATAAATCTCTCTGTATGACACAAATTGACTCATTTTGATGATAACATAAGCAATAACCCATATATAGAAGCAAAAAGAGCATCGGGAACTCCTCAAAAAGACCTGATTATCCAATAGATTTGCTACGCTTACCCGATATAAAAGTCATTTCTTCATTCACTTAAAAGCTTGTTTCTGTTTGTGAACGTTGATATTGCTTTTTATCGACAGGCGTTTTAGAGCAACTTTCTTTCATGTTAGTCTTAACGTGTAAAAAATCAATGAATGGTCAGAAAATACAACATCATCATTATTAGATGTACGACACACAGACACAGGACAAAACACAACACGCACACGAAAACGTTACATTTAGTCTCGGAACACACTTCTACATCGAATCAAATTCTCCCCATGTCGTCACAAAACGCTATACTCATAATGACTTCACTTCGCTTCATCAATACGCAACATTAGCAGCTTTTCGTTCCATAGAGGCAAAAAAAATGAATTGTCTGTCAAGTATAAGTTTCTCTTTAAATTCATTTAAATCCACCAAGTAGAATTTCATCAACTACATTCTTGTTGGGACCTAGTTTTCTTTCGTGTTATACTCGGTAGCTATTGATACCACTGAGGCAAACATACAAACTTTCTGACAAGCTCAATTTTCTTGCAAGTTTCTTTCAAACCAGTCCATTAAAAGTTCAGCACCTGCATTCTTCTTAGGGCTAACTTCCTTTCATGTTCGTCTCAGTAGATTTCAATTGCATAGTGACAAATATCCCAGCTCTCTGAAAAGCAGAAGTTTCTTGTAAGTTGGAGTCAAACCAAATAAATAGATATTCAACAAATTTGGATGTTTGTTACCAAAATCTTATAAAATTTTTACGATGAGAGTATTAACCGTTCCCAACAATTGGAAAGTCGTTAACGTACCTGAAGACTGTCAAAGATCTGGTAAAGAATTTTTGAACTCTTTCAGTCCTATACTGCTTCTCTTCTACATAAAAGGAGTGGATATAAGTTCATACCCTTGGCGAGAATCTAATAAAAGTAAAATTCATATCCATCTCAATATCTTCATTCAAATTGGAAACATGTTTGTTTTAGTATTTCCTCTGGTTTGCCAGCTGCTGTGGATGCTGATTCTTCCTATGAAGAAAATAGAAGGCCCTCTTCTTCTTGTTTTCGTGATACAGATTTCTTATTATTATTTTATCAGAAGATCTCAGAACCAAATCGGACAGATCCTCAAGATCCTCAATCGAATTTCGCACCAACTTCAATGCAATACAGATTACACGAAAAGGAAAACAGCGATCTATGTCTTTTACATTGTAATGTACAGCTTAAGTATCGCATATCTATACATATATTTTTGTTCAGAGCGAAGAATCGTCGATCAAGAATAATTGAAGAACTATACTTTATCCCGTGGCTTTTCCAAGTTAAGTTCAAATTGTTTTCCTCTGCTTCGTGATTTTGCTGTATCTTTTTATACTCTGGGGAGCAGTATTCTCATTATTGGCACAACAGCCTCCTACACTTTTCTCTGTGTCCAAATGCGATGCCTTTTCCTCCATATTGCAAATCCGATCTAGTCTGTGAAAGAAGAAGAGAGCGCCTATCAGTTACTTCATGCTTATGGCGAGTTAGCTAATGTTTTGAGTAACATAGACCACATATTTTCCTACCCTGTCTTTGTCCTTGTTGTGAGCAGCATGGCAGGTCTGTTTCGATCGATCTATTCCTTAATATTCCTACAACAAACTCATTTTGAATTCTCTATACCTTACTGGTTCAGCTGGATTTATTTTTGGATAGTGCTGCTGAGTGTAATATTTTCTGCATCAGAAGCTGTTCAAGCTGGAAAGTTAGCACGAGAACTGATCGTATCCTTACCTGGATTTCTTCCGTTGCGTTACACGGAACTGAAGAAGAAGGTGAGAAGGAAGAATTTAAAGAGAGAAATCGTTTTAACCCTCTGTAAAACGTATACCATTGACCGATCACTTCTGTTTAGCGCACTTGGCACGCTTGCTACCTATGGAATATTGATAGCAACTCTGGGGAACGTTCAAAGCTAAAATCTTTTCCGTTAAATCTTGGCTTTTCAGGTATTTTAACTACCTCTAATAGGATCTGGATACATCTAATACTAGCTGCGTAGCCCGGCGTTGCACGGGCTATCTCGAATAATGCGTCATTAATTTCCGGAGAGAGGAAGGGAGATCACGTGATGCCTCGGGATATATATATATATTCATATGACCTCCTAAGTTTTTCGAAATAATATTGTCACTTAATTTTCCCCAAAAAACGTAAATATCCTTTTAAATCTAGACTTTGTATTACATCATGGCAGTAACGTTGCGAAAGAAAACACCTAAGACAAAAAGAGAAAGAAAAAAATGCAAGAAAACGATTTTTTCCCGATGTTTATAAATCAAAACACGGAGGCTTGCATACAGGATACAAACCAGCTTCAGTTACTACAGTTCAGAAAGATGAAGGGAAATAAATAAAAATATAATAATTATTTAAATAAAATTAAAATTTTAATATACCACGTTTTTAAAACGGACTAAAAAGTATAAAATAATTTCTTCTAGCCCAATACAGATTTATAACCCCATACAGATTTAAAACGAAAAACGTGGGGAGCATGCAACAGATAATTGATACATAAATAGTTTATTTCAGTCACTAAAAATTTTATTGCAATGGAAATGATATGAAATGTCGTGTGAGTTTTCTCAATGACAGCTACTCCCTACACTCCTTAGTGTTAAATATTGCATGCGCCCCACGTTTTTCGTTTATGGGGTAATGAATCTGTATGGGGCTAGAAGAAATAATTTTATACTTTTTAGTCAGTTTTAAAAACGTGGTATATTAAAATTTTTATTTTATTTAAATAATTTATTTCTGCTTTTTAGTCTTGTGTGTGTGAAATTTTGCAATCGATTTTAAACATCTTGATGAGATTATGACGGAGACGTGTGGCAAATTTCAGGTTTATTTCAGTTTCTCTTCACCTGATCATAAATAGAAAATTGTTTTTTTTCCTGAAAAAGTAAGTTAGGTGATGCAAAGACCTTCGAGATATAATGAAAAAAGTACTGCGCTTGCTCAAAGATATGGCTAAAATATGGGGGTGCTTCCATGATCCCATGGTCCATCCATATACCCAAGAACCAAGTCTGTCATGTTAATAGTTTTCGAGATATAATGAAAAACGTAATGCGGATACGTCATGAAAAATATGAAATGACAGACAAAGAGACAGACAGACAAGAAAGCGAAATGTCATCTTGTTCTGAGCTATGTTTAAAGTTTCAAGTCTCCAGCTCATCGGGAAGTTAGTTTAAAATCGATTTCAAAATTTGTACCGAACAGACAGACGAGAAAGCGAGTTAATAAAAACGTGGTAAAAATGAAAGTACATCGGATGAAAATAATTAATAATAGGGGAAAAAAGAAAATTGGGGAAAATCGGCAAAGAATCTCTACACGATAGATTAATTCATTTTGGCGTTTTTAATTAATAATTTTTAACTAAATGTAATTTCGGAGTTTAAATGGACAAAATGGATTGATTGGATTATTTCCACACTTTTGTTACTTTCAGCGCATTTCTGCGTTCAGCGGTTCGTGAGAAGATAGTCTCACATACATAGATGCATATGTTTACTCTAGAATTTTAATAGTATAGATTATCTACAATTAAAGGAAACAAATTATGAAACAAGCTTCGTACAGTCATCTTTTATTGTGCTATTCACAAAAAACAGCTATGATTTGTGGCTGATAGAAGCGCTTTCGAGTTAGATTCTGCAGCTGAATTCTGTTCACAATCCGCTTATTTTTCTTATTTTTTTTGGAGAATTTCTTCTTATCATAATGAATTGGGAACTTGAATCGGAAGAATATCCAAAAAAAGCGTCATAGAAGCTCTTCAAAATATGAATCCGTTCAGCTATCTTTCAGTAATTATATAGATAATTATCAGTCGTAGCTGAAAAAACATGTGGAGAATACATTTTTTTGTATTCCAGGTAATTACACTACAGAAAGAAATGAGAAGGTTCTAAAACTGATTCTTTGATTCAGTTTGTTCATTTAAGTGATATTCGACAGTCTGTCCAACATTTGATGGCATAGAAATGTAAGAGGATGTTGAACCAATAGCTTTAAGCCTTGTTCCTGTTATATGTAGTCTGGTCGCTCGAGGTCGTAAGTGGGGATTTGTTGTCGTTAGGAATCCGAGCAATCCCGTGATGCAACCGTGACACAACCTACAATATTCTGTACGGACTGTACGGATTTCCGAACACTTACCGACATTTCACGGACGGTCGAGCCATCCGAACTACCGTAGAGCAACAATGAATCTTTGCCTTCCCACGAAGAAAGATAAGTTGTACTTCAGATAACTATCCACGAGCCGCTAACCGTAGAAAAAGGGCTTTAGAGAACGAGCACGAACCTCGTCCTCATGTCAAACATCTAAAATGGACTGGCTTTAGTATAGAAAGGTAGTCATGTTGGTTCCTATTAGGACTGGGCTCACTCGATGAACAAGGGTTTGTGGGGTGGCTTGAACCTTTCCGAGAAATGTCAGTAAATGCTAGGACATCAAATGTCAGCGCTTTGACGGATGGAACCTCAGTATATTTCCTACGGTCTGCTGTCGATTGCAGATGTGGCATGGGAAAGATACCCCTTGCCGAATTCTGACCAGAAATAAATCATCAACGACGGACGTGGAATGCCGAAACACGGACTATGGGACCAAGGCTTAAGTGATGCTCGACACGCCGACCAAAATTTGTTGACAACGAAATGGCACAGGATCTGGAATCAACGGCTTAGGACAGCGAGAACTCTGCTAATTCAATCTTTTTCATGATAAATCTTTACTGAGATTTTTACATTAAACTTTTTTCGTTTTCACCTGTTGTGCACATTTTTAGATCAATGTTTTATTAATTCGGATATTTGATTAAATCGAATTTTTAGTGTGGTCCCGTCATCATTGAATCAATCTTTGATCTTAGCCAAAAAGCCGAGAAGCGATAATCAGCATTGAATTAGCCAAATGTTACTATATTATATCTGCACTTTAACAGCAAAACCATTAAGAACAGATACAATTATTACAAAACTGGCGTTTTCGCAACTTCTTAAATGGAATTATTAAAAACTGCACTATATGCTAATATATTTTGAACGTTGTTTTTCAGAAATCTCCCAATTATAAAAAAAAAATTGATGAAAAAACACTGTTATTTCTTAGATAATTTTAGTAGTACATTTGAAATTTTTATAAAATATTTAAATGATAGAACTTTATTCGGTGTAAAGTTCGAGCATTTTCCACGCTGGTGTGGCGCGGAATTTTGAAGATGGGGACGCCGGCTCATTTGGCTTCTCGTCATCTGACAACGGTTCAAAATTACGAGATCTATCTTAAATATCCCTGGCTTTGTTTCAAAACGGGACGTAAATATAACTCAACTAAACTTGAGCACTTCTATTCAGATCAAAATCAGATAAGATTTATGTATTAATTATGTATATCTATATCTATATATATAAAAGAGAAAGGGACTCACTGACTCATCACCGAATCTCCGAAATCACTGGGACTAGAAACTTGAAATTTATCAGGGTGTTGCGTCTTGGGTACAAGATGTTCAATAAGAAAGAATTTTTCAAAATTTTAAATAGAATTTTAATTAATTAAAAATAACTTAAATTTATAAGTTTTTCCGCAATAACTTCGGAGTATATTATCGCACAAAAACCACTTTAACATCATCGTAAAGTTTAAAAAATTAGCTTTTCATTGACATTCATCCTATTTCCATGCAACATTTTGTTCAATTTTAATTAATTTTTCAAAATGTTCTCAAACATGATTTGTAAGAATGATTTTATTGTTGTAAATAAAATTCAAACCAATCTCATTATTTCAGCAAATCTTTTATTCACGCGCATTTGCAATTGTTACGGTTTTGATAGTATAAATTGTTTTCTTGGGAAATTAACTCCAAAGCAGAATTTTAGCTTTAGTATTCGTTGCATTGCGGAAATATTTTATCGCACCTCCTTCAAAGTAATATTTTTTTAAAACGTGGCGACATATATTTAATATATTAGCTTATATATTTCAGTATGTTAGCAAGGCAATCCAATGACGTTAATTACTCTCTTTATGGAATGTTCATTCGACTTCGCAAATTTTTACTATTGAGTGCGTTGGTGTTTTCCTGATCAGTCACACAAACACTGAAAGGAAGAGAATTGTACTCCGGCGAATGGCGATAAAAACCAAGTTATGAAAGAACTTCTGTTGTCGCCGTAGCAATCAATGATGGGGAAGGAAAAATGAGTTACAACGGCGGCTAGATTCGTGACCAGGTGGCTCAATATGCGGAGAAAAAAAAGGTAAGAGGAGTTTTGTTGCTGTCCGAGGATGTCAGACAACACGGGGGTGGACGACGAAAATCAAGGAAAGACGTTGCTGCGATAAACTGTTTATTAAGTTTAAAGTGTTATAAGTACTTAGACTTGAAAATATTTTTATCCCGAGTAACGCCGGGTATGCCAGCTAGTATTATCTAAAATACAAGAATACCAAAGAAATGTACGGCAGCTATTTCAACTTTGCTTGAAATTAAAAAAAATAAAATAAACTCTCTGATAACCCGGTGTTGCTCGGGATCCAAATGTTTTCATATGACCCCCAATCTGTTTCATTTTTTTCCAAATTTTGTCACGAACTTTCCCCAGAAAATGTAAATCTCCTTTTAAAACTTTCAAATCTGACCTTTTAACCGCCATTTCCGGCTAGCTCACAGAAAGAGAAATCGACTTAAGTAAAGTAGGGCCATAGTGGAATTAAGTTAAATTTATTGTTTTCACATCTTCCACATAGAATTATTCTAGATTAACTAAGATTACATTACATTATACAACTCGCTAAGCATGGCGAGATTTATCCGTCCCCGTGAGAGGGCAAAAGCAGCGACCTTCCACGCAAGAAGTGTCAAGTCACTCTGTCTATCTTGCTTCTCATTGCGAAAAGTCCTTGCAGCGCCATCCACCGGAAGGAGGGCGAGGCAAATTGTGATTGTTACAACCTTTTTAATCACCTTATAACAGTATGGTTTGAATGAAAGTGCGAGAAGATTGGGAAAAAAAGATGAACACCGGAAACATAACTTTTCTTCATAAGCGTATTTAAATAATAATGAGGAAAAAAGAAAATAGGCAAGAAAGCCCTAATTTATCATTTAAAATTACATAAATAAAAATATGATTCGAATTAAAAAGATTTACGGCGTTAGCTTCCTAATGTGCTAATCCCCACAGTGCTAATCCATCACTGTGGCAAATTTGGTCCCTGTAAGTCAAACGGTCTGGGAGTGCATAACGAACACAAAAAATGAGCAAATATACTCGTAAAAAATTGCTGTTTTACATATATAGATAATTCGATTAATAATATTCTTTGTGTCATTTATCAGACATCGCAGGATTAATTCTATTTCAATAGTGATCTTAGTAGCACGATCAATCACATTGATTTTTATTAACTTACTTTTCATCAAACGACTTTAGAAAGCAAAAAGGTATCCAATACATTCAGAGTTAACTGTTTTTCAGGGATACATTTATCATTTTTGTTTGACAACAATATTTTTATAGAAAGTATTACTGAAAAGTGCGACTTAGGCATTAATGGGCAAAATAAAAACTGATAACGATTGTAAAATATTATTGATTTACAAAATTATTAAAAAATGGTGTATCAAATAAAATAAAAATAATATAAATGATTTGAATTAGATATTTCTAACCACAATTTTTGTCACCACGGTTAGTGCCGAACGTTCATTTTCAAAATTAAAATTAATATTTCCATGGGACAAGAGAGGTTGCGTAATCCAGCATTACTCCAAATTGAACATCCTTTGGCCAGAACGTCGGATTTTGAAGAAGTAATAGATACTTTTGCTGAATTTATAGCTCGAAATAAACAATTTTAAATTAACTGTAAAACAGTATTAATCGAGAAAATTTTTAAAAAAAAGCTGTGCCAAATAAAAATAAGGATGAATACTGAATTGCTGCCCAACTCCTTCTAAATTAAATACTTCTTTAAAATCAGCCAACACATTATTGTAAAGAGCGAATAAATTCCTCAAAAATTGAAATACTTTCAAAATTAGTGAGGGTCTCCACCCTAAATATTTACTCTTTTCTACATTCTCTCTTGTCACACCATTAGCTGTTACTAAATATATATCAATAGATATTATATTTTCCCGGACATGCTCAAAAGTTTACGTCGAGGGAAATTCAATGTTCACTGTGGCACACGGCATGCATATTAATTCATATGTCGCGAGAGAACTTTCATTCCATTCCTTAAGATATTCTATCTTTAATGACTGAAGCAAATGCAACAAATTTTCCAAAAAATGATCAACAATCTAAATATACTTCAGCATATAATGAAATCGCACGTTTTATTTTGGTGGGCTTTATTCATTTCTAACCTCATAATTTTCAGTTCTGTGATACTTCTAAAACCATTGTCTTTAAGTGGAACGCATAGAGCAGTAATTTCGAAATTGCTTCAAAAGAACATGCCATCGTTAATTTTAAGTATCGTTAAAACAGAAAATGGTGAATGCATAATTTTTTCAAAAAATTGTTCTCGAATAGACAGACTGAAGAGACCATAAATTAATCACTAAAATAAAAAATTCAATACAAATAATTTTGAAAGGAATGTGAAAGTAATTTTTATTGATTCACACTTTAGTTCGAAGAGTTTTATTATTCACGAAAACAGTTGAACTTTGTTTTTGCTTATGCGATAATAGACGTTGCCTATTGAAAAACAATTTGGGAAGTCAAATTGCGTTATTCTCAGAGCAACTAATGGTGTTGATGCTAAAGTATAATAAACAATTTTCATGTTGCCTTGTATTATTTCATAAAAATATTTTAAATTGTTGAATGGAACTCAGCAAGGATTTTTTCTGCAATTAGAGAGATAAAGAGTGAACCAGTTACATGTTTTGCCAATTTTGAACTGTCACAACATTGGTGATGTAGAGATGTCATATTTTCTGTGTAATAAAGATAAAACTCTATAGTTCAGTTTGCATCCACCAGGCCTCAAGAACAATTACAAGTCCACTGTTATTTCAAATGCAGCTCATCAACAGTGAGAAAGTTTAGAAATGAATCTCAACGACTTTTTTCACTTTAACTCTAGCTCCTCCAGTCAACACGTCTTTATCCAGTTATTAATTTATGAACAACCTGTATAATTGCCAGTACGATCTATTTTTATATCTTTTATTAACTTCATAACAAACGAAGTTGTTGTACGAAAACAAATATGCCGAGTATTGATTCGTTAATGTTGCTTCAACGATTGTTAATTTTTTTTAACTGAAAGAACAAGATGGCCGCGAATTTTAAAAAAATCGATTTCTTATTCATCTAAACTCTTTTATATGCTTAAAAAGAGTTATGTTTTGATCATTCAACATCTGAAGTAGCTCAAACAGTATGATGAAATTTCTGGGAAGCCACCATGAAACGATAAAGCAAAGGATGCCGAATATTGCAATTTTTTATCACAATGGAAACTTAACAAGTTATTTCTGAGCTCCTCCAGTTCCATACTGTTTCTTTTCTAGTTATGCAGCTTGAAAGTGGCGTTTTATCCTTATAATAAGCGCCAAGCAGCCGTAGTACAAGTCGCAAGAGTTTGCTTGCCGCTGGTGCAACGCGAAGCTCTCTGAATTCGAGAAGACGATTATTTAAAAAAACGGAATTACGTTTAAGATATTAAATGGTTGTCATTATTGTATTTATAATCTAAATTACAGTTATTAAAAGCATTTTGGAGGTTAACCTCTTAACTGATTTGCCCGTACGTGCATCGAATTATCGCAATTGTAAACTTATAAACTACTAGCAGTACGCGCACGGCGTTGCCCGTGGAATCAGGACTTTAACAAAATAAAAAAAAACGCCCACAATGACATGAAAAAGTTTTGAAAACAAAATCAAAACAAAATATACACATTTTTTGATTTTCCTGCTTATTTTTTCGCGCTACAGTACACAGTACGTTAATCCAAAACAATATTACGAAATTTGAACGTGAAAATGATTATTATACAGTAAGCAAAATATAAATCAAATCCTAAAATAATAATCGAAGTAATTCATTCGGGTGAAGGTCATGACGTGTCCTGCGCGTCCGCCAATCAAAATTGGCATCAACGTTCCGAAGAAGTGCCGCGCGAGGAACTCGATCGAGAAAAGTAACTCTCAACGGCCAAGTAAAAAATTAACTTAAAAAAACGATAAAAGATATTTTAACCGTTCTTGCTTTAAATCCGACAGAACCGTTCTAGTTATAAGCTGAAAAAATTGAAAATAATGGTGTTATTAGAAAGTCGGATGCAACAAATTTAAAAACAAAACTAATATTTAGATGGCAAAACTGACTATTTTTTAAAAAATTCTCAAAATTCAGTAAATTACGTTAGAAATTCAAAACTAACTTCATTAGATCGGAAATCGCGTGCTCTTTCCGATGGTCTATCTATTTTTGTCGTACAATTATTCGAAACCAATCTATTGAGAAATTAGTGCGAAAAATCAACCTAAACAACACAAAACATTAAATAAATTTCGGCTTCGAGGTGCATTCAGTCACCATTACGACTACCTGTGTGAAAAATTTCATGGCAGTAAGTGCGATAGATTCGTCTGGACATCACACACACACACACACACACACACACACACATTGCCTTTAATAAATGTAGAAAAGCCATTCACAGACGTTATAATTCGATACAAACATTACATGGAATCCATAATCATTTCAATTATACTTCATGTTCTCAGCTGAATTAAAATGACAAAGTATTCGAAAAGCAGAAGATGTCATCTAATTAAATAGTTAAGAGGTTAAATCCGTTAAGGAGTCAATGAGTTCTGTATTGTCAAACGAAACTCTGAGGTCAAGTAGCAATAATTTGTGGAAACGAACTGACGAATATCAAGTGTTTTAACACTTGACACCAACAGAAAAGAACACATATTCGTCTTTTACTTTAAATATGCGCAAACGTCACTTGCGTCTTTAATAAAGTATTTAACTTTATTGGTCTTGGTTCTGCCTCATAAGAACCAGATTGTTTTACTTTGTTCGTTGTTGTTCTTAATACTTCGTCATACATTATCATATCGAACATTATGGGTCTTGGTTCTGCCTCATAAGAACCAGATTGTTTTACTTTGTTCGTTGTTGTTCTTAATACTTCGTCATACATTATCATATCGAACATTATGGATCTTGGTTCTGCCTGATAAGAACGTAGATGGTTTTACTTTGTTCGTTGTTGTTCTTAATAATTCGTCATACATTATCATATACAGAGATGCTTCGAAAGCTCGGTGAGATCTCTCATTTACTCATGTGTGAAGAAAATTGCAGAAAACGAATATTATTAACCGTTTCATACTGCATGCTGGTTGATTGCAGCATGCCCCTGCTTAAACTTCAACTCGAAACAGAGAGTTCTGGAACAATACCATATACAGAATTCTTCTCTTTTTTGCAATCTTTCCAAGACTAATTCACGTTATTTCTCATTACTTCGAGATTTATCTGTGTTTTACTACATAATTCTAAGCAGTGTAGTCATTGTTTGTTCAACGGCTTGCTACATGTTTCTGTGAATCTACATGAAATCGCATTTCGAAACGGATCCAAAGTCTGAAGCAAGAAGACAATTTCGACAAGTTATTTGCAACCTATGATTGGATTACAGATATCGTGAATTCGATTGTCAACTTTTCCTCTTATCAGTTTTTACTTTCTCGTATGCGAAGTTTAATTCGTCAAAAAATTCGAACTCGATATTTTGACGAATCTCTACGTTTTTAACCTCCCCGAGTCCGAAAAACACAATTTTGTAATTATGTCTGTCTGTGAACACGATAATTCGAAAACTATTAGAGTTACAGGGATGAAATTTGGTATGTGATCTTTACACATAATTTGTAGGTTTCAAACAAATTTTGGAGAAACTCCGTCTACGGGAAGTCTGTCTGCCTGTGTGTCCACGTTCATGTGAACACTATAACACAAAAACTTGAATAGCTAGATGAATAAAATTTGGTTCACAGTTTTATTATCAGGAATGTAGGTCGATATCAAATTTTTCAAATCCGTCAAAAGGTTGACTGTCTGTCTGTATAATCGCATACTTCCATACTTCTGAAGACGATATCTTCTAAAAGAAATGACTTAGATAAATATGTAGTTTTAAAACCATAATCGTGGATTTGTCTCCAATTTTCGGTTAAATTGGTTAAAAAAAGGTATGAACGCTGGAGCTTTCCACCACCTTAGGGAATACCGCACGTTTTCTGGCGCGTGGTGTATTTCCCCTCCCCCCCACCATTTTAGTCGTATGCGATAAAGTTTCGGGGAGGCCACTCTCCCTGGTTTTTCTTTTAGTTACTCTCATCATGACGGCTCTGTTCCGATTAATGTATTCTTTAGTTTATATTCATAACTCTTATTTCAGAACGAGTTTTTATTGGGCACTTTAGCTTGGATCATAAGCAGTCTGATGAAACTTGCTTGCACTCATAACAAACACGTTAAATTAAATTTATTCAACGTGAAAACACTGAAGAAATAGGATATGTACAAGAAAAAACCAGCGGGAGTGGTCTCCTCAAAACTTTCTCGTATACTTCCGCAAAAAGGTGCTGTTTCCCCTACCCCCGCATGGATAAAAAAATTCGAAACTACTGTAACACAGAATCCAATGACTATTAGAAGGTTTTTCATTGCAGATTATAGTGAATGCAACATATTTAGGTAAAGAATCAAATTCAAAGAGATGCGTATCGATTAAAACGCATCTATCACACACTGCTACGTTCCACTCTTGCCGGCTCAAGGGCAAAATGATGTAATTCGCTCAATAGCTTTCGCGTGCACAGAGATTACTACCAGTACGCATGTGCATAGAGAATCGGGTTAGAAAAATTAATTATGCAATTTTAGCGCCTTTTTTTAAACCCATTGATACAAAAATTGGATACAAATCTACCATTAAGGTAAGAAGACCACATGCCAAATTTCATTTATCTAAGTCATTTTGTTAAGAAGTTATTGCGATTAAAAATATGCGATTATACAGATCGACAAACAGTCAACCCTTCGGTGAATTTGATCCAAAATATGATACGGACCTACATTCATGATGGTAAAACTGTGTACCAAATTTTATCCGTCTAGCTATTCAAACTTTTGAGTTATAGTGTTCACATGAACGCGGACAGACAGATAGACTTCCCTTGGACGGATTTTGTCCAAAATTTGATAGATACCTACAAATTAGGTGTAAAAATCACATACCAAATTCCATCCCTTTATCTCTAATAGTTTTCGAGTTATCGTGTTCACAGACAGAGATAATTCCAAAATTGTGTTTTTCTGACTCAGGGAGGTCTAAAATGTGACGATTCGTCAAAATTTCGACTTCTAATTTTTTGACGATTACAATACTTCCTCTTTGTATACATCGTATACAAGAAAGTAACAACGATTAAATACGTAGTTTGCCTTTTATTTCTGAAGAAATGTAACTTCTGTGAAAAATACTGAATAAAAATTGACCACTTTTGTATTGCTCTGACATGCTTCTTTAAATGATTCCTTTTACTGGAGGTTTCTGTATATACGTTACGGTCAATGTGGATAATCGGTTATTATGCACTTTTTTTTTTAACTTTTAGTAAATGATAAAAAACTGTTAACTTATTCATTAAAGGACATAAAAGTCTCTCTTGGCTGTTATTGAACCTGAAAGTAAAGAACATGTCAAAGTAAAGATGTTATTATTATTAAAGCATTCTTTAATTTTCTTAATGGAAAAAAACTCTCCCAGAATGAAGCAGTAATAAATCTTCTAGAATGGCAGAAATTGACACATTTAGACAAGAAGTGCGTTGGAAAATAGCACAAAGTTGATTATCCAATAATTTTTGCTACGTCAACTCGATGTAAAACTCATTCTTCATTCACTTAAAAGCTTTTCTGCTTGTTTCTCTTTGTGAACTTTATCCTTTCAGTTCTCAATCAACTTTTCTTACAGGATTTTTGCTTAAT